>VZTL01034714.1:26506-46703 GCA_013400535.1 Scopus umbretta | reverse complement strand
CCCCTGAGGTCTCCATGCTGGGCTGGTGCTGGTGTCCTGTATGCCTGTTTCCCGTTACTCATCCCATACACAAGATGTTTCCTTCAGCTGACCTGCTAGAACATACCCTTCTCGCCATGCCAGTCTGTCTCACCAGCTCTACAAAACCCAGCAAATTAAATCATCTGTGTATCTATTTCCCATATTTATGAGTGAGATACTAATCCCTGCATAGTGAAAAGGTCATATGTACAAAAGGGGAAATGAGGACACTAGCATTAAAGGGAGAAGCGGGGGAAGGGCAAGGGGAAGAAGCAGGGGAAGGGGAGACGGAGAGCAAGGGCAGGGCAGATGTCAAGGAGGTGAGTTTACAGCGTTGAAAAAAAATGCAGAAAACTGACACAACAGCAGATCAGTGTATCACTGACAAGCCACATTGATGCTCTTTCCTTCCTAGTTCTGCATTTAAGCTCTCACTTTTTCCTGCTCCCTGCACCTTTGTCTTCAGAGCAGATACCAAGTCCTCCAACTGGCCTAAAAAAAATGCATAAAAAAAATTAAAAACACAGCAGACACCCCTTTTCTCTGTGCCTTCTGTGATAACAGCCACCTCTCCTTCCCTTTCACCCCAGTGGGAAAGCTGATCTGCCAGACTGATCCATTTGCAAAGGCAGCCCTCCCAGGCCTCCTCGCTGAAAGCTCCGTCTCATCGTCTGCCCCTGTGTGAGCAGGAAAGCTCTTTCCGGCTTCCCCAGCACAGCTCACGCGCCATGCCGGTCCCAGCAGGTGACGGATTTCCATGTGAAGCCGTTACAGTGACCTCCCGAAACTCAGCTCCATTTCCCATCTGTTGTGTGCTATTACTTTCCCAGGAGACAAAAGCAGGTGAAACGTCTGTTGGATGCCACAGAAACCTCACAGGCTGCAGCCGTGGTAAAATAACCCTCCTTAAAGCAATACAGAGAGATCCTTTTGTGTGCAAGAGCTCCTTTCGGATGGGGTTGGGTTTTTTAATTGCCCTTTAAAGGATTCTGTAATGGCTGATCCGGAGATTTGACAGTTGCGTCCCAGTCGTATTTTAACACAATGCAGACAGCAGATGCTTCAAGAAGATTATATTTCTTAGTGTACATTGGGTCTCCAGGGAGATTACACATTTGGGGTCAAGGGCTTTGGGGGGCTGGCTTTATGGCCCCGCAGGAGGATTTTTCTGTTTCCAGCAAAAAAATATCTGTAAAGCACAGGGCGTTCTGCCAAGCCTTCTATATAGAGTCAGCAGGAAATACTGCTCCCAAGAGAGATTTTACCTATGGCTCTGTCTGGGATAGCTTTTATTACAATAATAGCAGTTGATCAAATAGCCCCAGTGCTGTAAGACTTTGCAGCTTGTGTATTGGGGCTGAGCCTGCGCAGAGGAGCAGCGCTTACTCATTGGACTGCAAAAAAGTTATTCAAGTGGGGGAAAACTGAAGGCAGGCAGAAATGGACACTCTGTAACCCTATGGTGGTTTTTAAGTGCAGATATCTTGGCCAAGGCAATCAGGAGCCAGCCAGCACAGAAGATCTTGGAAGGAAGAGAATTACGTCCAAAGATGCAACAAAAGCCCTCCTGGGGTCCCCACTGCACACACTGACAAGCCAGACATTATCTAAGTTTTAAAGAGGTTTCACAAAGTTGCCTCCTCCTACCCCAATCCTGTACGACTGTTAATTTATCTGCTTTGGGTATTGAATGATTAAGACTGAGTGAGCCCTGCTAGGATGGGATTTCCCCATTCCACAAGACTTAGGCATCCAAACCTTGACAGCAGCCCCTCTAAAATCCAGTCCTGAGCGTATCAGTTACTATCAGTAAAGCTCAAGTACAGCTACGGGCACTTGAGGGTGCCAGCATGCAGCCGCAGTGCCATGGTGCTCAGAAGCCACCGGAGCCTCTCCAGCAGCAGCCTGGCCCAGCGTGGGCAGGTGGTGTCTCTCAGGCTCCGGCCGGTGGTGAAGCTGGGCTATCCCTGTGCAGCCCAGCCGCTTGCAAGGCAAAAGCGTGCACCAGCAGAGACATGGGCCTTCCCACACCCGTTCCTGAATAAAAGGAAAAAGTAGCGTCCTTGGTCCGGACTAATTTTTCCATTGTTCTGTATCTCATGCAGTCGCTCATAGCTTGCAGGCTCAGTTTAAAATGCTACTAAATCACAAAGGGAACATTTTATGCTTGCTGGATGCTGAAACAGTGCTGGATGAGAACCAAGGGGAACACGGACCTCAGTTACTACTAAATCCTACTTCAGACAAACCTGCTTCTAATTTGTATGAGTGTTTTACTAAGGAAGGAGCAAGCATTAACCAAGGAAACTAGGATTTACCTCAAGTTCTGAAATCTGCATAAGAGAAAGGAGCTGGCTTCAGCAGGTGCCCTCCGAAGCCTGCAGAGCCATATGGGGCATCAGTTTGGCTTCACATGGCAGCTGCCCTTCAAAACTGCCCCACCATGTTCCCCTCACCCTCATGTACTGAGTTTAACAGTGCCAGAAACGGTAAATGTCAAGAAGTGCTTGTGCGGTGGAACGTAGAAACTATGTTAGATAAAGCAGTGAGTACAAGAGAGGCTGTGTATATACTGAAGAGCCCTTAAATAGATGTCACAAACAGCCGTGATTTCTCTCTTTACCCTGCAAACAGCTGCCATGTGCTATAGTCCCCCTGTAGGAGAGTAAATTTAGCAATGAAAAAAGGATGGTTCAGGATGCCTGTCAGAATGTGCTTTCCTAGCCCACCCCCTTGCTAGGAATCAGCAGCACTGCAGAAACCAGCCTCAAGGGACCAGGGGGTCAGAACATCCCTGTGACATCTAGAGGAACAAGAGTAATCTGCGGGAATACTCTGAGCTCCCCGTCACCAACCAGACAGAAATGCCATGTTTGGCCATGACATTTGGAGCTAGAGCTAACCTTCTTCAGGCTTGGGTGTAAATGGGTTTCTGAAGGGTATGCCTGGAGCACAGTTATTCAGAAGCAATGTGATAATAATTTCATTTTACTCAAGTCATCAGTCCTCCCACCTTGGTGTATATGAACAACATCTTGCTCTTCTTGGATTCCCTCAATATCCACAATTCTGTGGCTGAAGTGGTGGCAGCAATTTCCTTTTTTCTCCATGTTTTGAACAGGCAGAAGGAGGAACAGAGGCGCTGGTAAGCAGGGGAAGTTTGCAGTGGGGAGGAGAGACTGAGGGAATTCACGTCCATCCCAATGTATTTTTTCCTTTTCTTTTAAAATATGTAGTTTTGATGTTATGTGTTGACTTTGGTTGTTGACAGACTGCATGAAAAGAGCCAATGTGTTACTCCAGGCATTTTTGGCAGATGTGTAGGAAAGCTAGCCAGTTAAGATCAGCAGCTAACCCACAACAAAGCTTAATCTCCAGCCAAAAGCTTAATCCAACAGAAACCAAACATCTGCCCTCCTTGGGCACCCTGGGATGGAGACAGAGGTCTTGGCTTCTGGGATGGCTCCAGAATTGTTCTTCATCTTCTGACTCCTCCCAGACAGCAACGTGGGGCATGTGCACTCACTCTGCGGTTTAGGTAAGAGACTGCAGCATGGGGTGGCAGATGCCAGGTTTTCAGAATTCCAGCTACAAAACCTCAGACTGAACCATACATAGATCTAGTACAACTAACAGTATCCCTTCCTTGCCCTGTAAAACCTTCTGCTATTTCTGGCCTGTCTCTCCCAGCGTCTCTTTTCATACACAGCAGATTGAGACCATTATCCCTGGAATAAGAGTGTGCATGCTGCTTTTTTTCACTGTATCTCATTCCTGACCTCTGCTGCTTTTTTACTATTCTAGTCCTGGTTTATAATAGGAAATTGAAAGCCCAGAGATTTTCTTCACATCTGACATTCATTCGTCCTCCCAGCTTCATTTTTTCCCTGTCAGATTAAAAGGCAGAGAGAAACAAACAGCCAAAACTGTGTTCATATTTTTAAAACCAAAACCCGGATTCTGTTCTTAGTCTTGCTTTGTGTGACTTTACTCATTTCACTGACCTTATTCTGGATCCTCACCAATGTAAGAAGGAAGTTGGGGGATATATTTAAAGAGTATTTGTTTTAAACATAACATCGAGAGTTAAGACCAACAAGTCTCATGTTCATCTGCCCATTTCCCAGCCCCGATGTCTTGTCTATGTTCCTGATCTTATCATTCAAGCCCAGATATCTGAACAGTGACTGCAGATTTAGAGTGACTCGAGTTTTACCAGTTCAGGACATCCCTATCCTGATTTTCTTCTGATGGCTCCAGTTAAAAGTATGGCAGCTGTGCACCCCTGGGGCCGAAAGTATTTCAAGCTGGAAGACCTAAAATCAAGCCAGCTCAAATCAGAGGCTTTTAAAAATCATTTGACCTTCCTATGTGAGTTGGTGAGTCCCCGCTGAGAGGTGATGGAAACACGCAGCTCCCAGTGGGAGCTGAATGAGAGCCAGCTGAATTAAACCTTTGGTACCATAAGGCTGTTGAGTCACACAGCCCAGGACACACCTGGCCCCGCTGATGCCAAGACAGCAGACCTATCATGAAAGGCAGTGACGAGTGCAGGGTGGCTCCATCTTCTGTCAGCTCAGAGGCACCTTTCCTTATGGTGCACTTCATTTTGCAAGGCTGGGAGTGTTCTCATTTCATGCCCTTTCCCTCTTGGGTGTGAAAACTCCTGGGGTTTGGGAAAATATGCCTTCAGTGACTGGAATGGAATGGAATGGATTGGATTGGATTGGATTGGATTGGATTGCTTCCTCCAGATTTATAAGCCTATATCCTAAAGACCACTGAAACTGGACAATTAATAGGGCCCCGGTTCAGCAAAACAGCTAATCATGCATTCAGCTTCTTGCTGTACAAATGTCCTATTTTACTTCAATTAAGTATAAGCTTAATTTGCTGCATAGTTCATTTAATATAGTATGCTGTAGTAATTTAAAAAATAGCTATGACTCTGTAAAATCAATTTGTCATGGGTAGTCAATGTAGGGTGAGGATAATGTGATCATAGCTATGGCATCATGCCCAAACAGTGAATGGCAAACAGCCTTGCCTGGATACTCTCTACAGTAATTGAGTTTGTGATAGTGGAGTCCTGGGGTAATATTTGAATATATTATTGCTGTGCGCTCATCCCAGTAAAATGGATAAGAAGCACCATGCTTCAAGGTAAAAAATAATCACCACAGAATTAATTTGATGTCTTCTTTCCTCTGTGGGTAAATTCTTATATAATTATCCACTAAGAGATCTCGCATCTGTTCGCCAACACTGCTAAGACACAGGACACTGGTCTCTGGTTTGATCTCGTTTGAGGCTGCCGAGTTCCTTGTAGGTGGTGCATGAGAGTGAGTAACATTCAATTGCAGGGCACGAAGATGTCTCATTCTTTCAGGGCCAGGCAGAAAACTGTAAGGCACAAACACTGTGGGAGTGGAGACCTTCCTCTGCTTTCTCTGCCCAGGTTTGGTGGTTTCTTCTCTCTTCCATGCCACTCAGCCGCCTTTGGAAACAGTGCAGCAACATCTTCTGGGGAGATTGGTGAGGACGTCTGGAGCAGTCTCCTTTGTAGTCCCAGCCATAGGGATGTCATTCACGGCTTTAAAAAGAAGTAGAATGAAAAGCATGCAAGAGCCAAAGGCCCCAGACTGAATCGATTCATGGATTGAAACGTTCCAGGCTTTGTTTGCTTGCTGGTCTGTGTGTTTGTTGTTTGACATGAGAGCTATTGGGCTCAGTTCAACTGCTGCGTTATCAGAGCAATTAATCTGTAACATCACAAAGTGAAAACTTCTTTTCCAAAAACCAAGGCACTTTCACTGCCATTACTGATTTGGAATACGCTCCTCGGGTGGTGAGCTGAACAAAAATAGTCACATCACGGGTTTTTTTTTGACATCGTACAGGAACGAGTCTGTCTTTTTTTCAGGGGCACCCCCACTTCTGGCACCTGCACAGAGATGAGCGTCTGGGATCTACCCTACTCTGCTAGCGTTGTCCAAGCAAAAAAGTTCATCTCTCGGTAAAGTCCACCGACTCCCATTGTCTCTTTTCTCTACTGAAGAACTCTGCAGATGGAGTGAGGACTGTACCTGAAAGCAACAGATGTCCTACCGTAACTGCTAATAGCAGGCACCGTCAGTACTAATTTCACGGTGTCTGACTCTGCGTGTGACAACAAGGGGTACACAGTGCGCTTTCTCTAGTGGTCGCTGCGAGGTGCTTGGATATTTCTAGTCTAATTGCAGCTTCTCAACAGAGGCTGGCTGCTGTGAAGGATCACAGGACAACATGCCGGATGTGCACGACTCGGAGAACTGGGCTGATCAAAGGGGAACCACTGAACTACTGAGTTTGCTTCCATAGCTGGTCACAGTGAAACAGATCTGCTTCATAGGACAAAAGTCTAAATATAGCTCAAGTTTCTGAGTAATAGGGTATGTTGCAGATTTTCTATGCTTTAGCAATAAAAAGCTGCAGTGGGGACCTAAGGATTACCTCAGTCAGATATTATCTGCTTTGTGCAATGCTCCTAAAGGCCTACTGCTGTGATATTTGTCATTTCTTGGTCTACCTCAGCGTCCCAGGGAAAGGTGCAGGAAATTCTGTGGCGAGAGTGGCAAGGCCTGGTGATTGCAGACATCACTACTGGGACAACCCCAGCACCTCAGTAAACAGAAACTCAAGACAAAGCAGTAAAAAAGGGGTGCTGCTAGGGCACAGGTGAAAGGCAGAAGGAGGTCAAGTTTGTTATATGTAGGGTAGATTGGGTGTAGCATGTACGGGTGAAGATCTGCTCTGGTTACAACAGCTCCACATTGATTATTATGCTGCCACTCTGCCAGTTCATGGCCTTCTCATCTAGGAGAACCTTAACAGGGAAATAGAAAAAGCCCAAAGACTTGAATGACTCCTGCTGTCCCTTTAACCAGAAAAAGCTAAATGAAGTAGGAAGCTGATCTTGGAGGGCAATCTGCTTAGATGAGTACAGGCTAAAAGTGGAATAATCCCTGAGGTCTCTCATTTTGTTTGCTGCAATTTGGGCAGAATGCACACGCAGCTGAATTTTTCAAAGCTGTAATGTGCAGGTGGGTCTGTCCTTCTGCCTGCAATGGCAGGGAAGGTGGCTAATCTGCTTTTCTGTAAAAAGGGTAGGAGGTACAGATGCTGTCTTTCAAAAACTCTACATTGCTGCTGAATGTTTCTGAAATGGTTTTTGGGGTGATGAATAATTCTGAATCCACAGTGGCATGTGTGAAGAGCTAGAAAACAGAGAAATGCCTTCTGCCTGTCCTGAGTGAAAAGCTGCTTTTTCCTGGGTGTAAATGTGTGTAATCAGGCAGGTCCTCACTAATACCTGAGGAGGATTCATTATAATTGGTTTTAATCCTTCCGGAGCAGGATGAGAAAGGTTAATTGCCTGGTGAGAAGCACGTATCTGGTCCATAGACTGTTCAGAGGACTGGGGGAGAGGGAGAATCACTCAGAATGAGAAGATGGGCTCATTTTTCACAGCTCTGTTGTTCTTCATCTGTTTATTACAGCTAATGATAACAGTGAGGTTGTGCTGAGCAGCTTGTAGAAACAACAGAAGAATGGTTTTCTTTCCCTCTACCTCATCCCCGGAGCAGATGCAGCTGGGAAAGTCTCAAATGAAGTAGCTTTGCTAAAGCTGTGCTGGTATGGATGGCACGGAAAAGAAAGCCTTTTTAACCAGGGTGCAGGCCTCCTTGTGAGATCCTTTAAATTCCCTTTTTTGAGATGGGGGAACCTCAAAGGACGGGAAGTAAATCTCCATCTCCTTTGGGGAAACAGCAATGGAGAGAATACTTCACTGGAGATTCCTTTGGGTACTGTTACTGAGCAACCTCCTGGGACCTTAATCCCAGGAAAGCATGTGCTGGTCTAGAATTGCTTTCCAGTCTCAAGAGCACATGGGTGGTTTTCTTTTAAAGAATGTGGTGGGCATCAAGTAGGATGGATCCCAAGATCCCATCCATCCCCAGGGAATAAGAATATATTAGACTAATTGGACACTAGCCAGCATCATAAGGTGGGGAATTGCTCTGACTATCTGGATTATTCTTGTGCATCAGAGTTGTTGCTGTGTTCTCATACAGTGAACTTTTTTGAGGAGACACTTTCCTTTCGGAGTGGTAGGGGAACACTGCTAATTTTAAGGCAAGAATTGATAGTTGAAAAACAGTAAAAAACCTGAGGGCTGTAGTCAGTATTAGTGAGCTGATGCTGTGTTAGAAATTAAGTGAATGATCAGAAATCTTCCAGAATGTGAAACTACTATCTGAAGATGCCCACAAAAGGCTGTCTTGGGTTAGAGGGAGGAACTCTTCTGTGGATTCTTTTCCAGAAAGGAAAAATTTTGCCATTATCTTTTCAATTCTGGAGCCTCGCAGAATTACTTAACCGCTGAGCATTTATTTGGATAAGAACTGCTAAGTCTTTCATCCTGTGCCCATCAAATCAGACTCTGCCCCATTCACTTGCCCTTTAGCAAGCTAATCACCATTGCCTTTTTTATTGTAATTGGTGTGTTTGATGTTAGAGCACTGTTTCTACCAGACTTTGTTTGTTGTTGCTGTTATGCCTCGCCTTTCTGTAACAGTCTTGCTCCAGTCTTACCAGTTTAAAGGACCTTCTTAAATTCATGTGGTGAGGCTCAGTTGTTATAAAGTAATGATCTCTTAGCTTTATTAATCCCTTCTTATTATGAGTTCCAGGGACAGCTAAAGGATTAGACTAGAGCCGCGCTCTGCTGTGTCATGCCTGACACATAAGTCTATTGGGCCAGCACTGCTTACTCTATTTACAGTCTAAATAGGTAAAACCAAAACCAAGAAGGAAAACAGACACCCCATCATTGAGGGACTTGACCAGGGTTATGGAGCAGAGCTGTTTGCATAATGCCCTGATTCCCTGGTGTCTACTGTCCTAGTCAAACATATGGAAGCTGTGGAGCTGCCTGCCATGTTGCTGATTGAGAATGTTGATGGTGACTAGGCATGTGTGAACACTTCTCTGATTATCCTCTGGATATATAATGCTAACTTGCTTGAGTTACACGGAGAAGATGATGCATGATTATTTGCCAGTAGGTTTAAAGGTGTACCTACATATCTGAGTAGAGAGCGGAACAGTCATGACTACACTGAGAAATGAGAACTTGCAGGGGAAGCACACATTCGTTTTGCTCACAAATCTTCTAAACCACCTGGATGATAAGGTTTGCTTGCATTGCTCAACATCCTTGCTGTGGTTTAAGCCCAGCCGGCAACAAAGCGCCACACAGCCACTCGCTCACTCCCCGCCAGTGGGATGGGGGAGAGAATCGGAAGAGTAAAAGTGAGAGAACTCGTGGGTTGCGATAAAGACAGTTTAATAAGAAAAGCAAAAGCTGTGGATGGAAGCAAAGCAAACCAAGAAATTAATTCACTACTTCCCACTGGCAGGCAGGTGTTCAGCCATCTCCAGGGAAGCAGGGCTCCGTCATGTGTAAAAGACAAACGCCATCGCTCCTGAAGTATCCCCCTTCCTTCTTCTTCCCCCAGCTTTACATGCTGAGCAAGATGCCACATGGTATGGGATATCCCTTTGGTCAGTTGGGGTCAGCTGTCCTGGCTGTGTCCCCTCCCAACTTCTCGTGCACCCCCAGCCTGCTCGCTGGTGGGGTGGGATGAGAAGCAGAGAAGGCCTTGACTCTGGGTAAGCACTGCTCAGCAGTAACTAAAACATCCCTGTATTATCAACACTGTTTCCAGCACAAATCCAAAACATAGCCCCATACTAGCTACTATGAAAAAAACTAACTCTACTCCAGCCAAAACCAGCACAATCCCAAAACAGTTCTCTGATTTACTACAGATATTCTGGTTTTGCAGAAGATGGGAGGGAAGCCTGTTGGCCTGGAGGTGAAGGGGAAGCCCTGCTGCATTTGTGGGAGGGAAAAAAGTCATCAAGGCAATGTTACTTTTTCCTACACCGCTGGTGGAAAGGTAGGGCTCCTGCTACTACTGTACCAAGCAGGAAATAGTATACATATATACACACTATATATATATATAAAAAAAATGTGTATATATATATATATACACACTAAGAGTTATACCATGGTCATGCCCTCCTGCTTCCGCTGAAATTAAACCGCAGCAACAGACATCTTTTCCCTTCCCTTAAGACAGTTTTTCTCAATTGTGACTAACGTTTTTGCAAGTCAACTTTTAAAGGCCAACTACACTAGGAGGAGCTCTTTCTCCATTTCATCTCTCCCTGTTCAGCTAGCTATTCGCTAAAGCTCCCAGTTGCTTTTGTGTGGGCTGCTTACTCCCTGTCCAGCTTCTTAAATCCTCTGGGCTTCTTTTGACATGTAAGCTCCCTTCAGGGTATGAATGAAACACTAATTCCATTGACCCTTTTTGATACTATGGTTGTTGGGCGTTTCGTGACAGTCAGCTTCTTGCTATGTTTCTCCTGTTCACTAGTTTGGAAAAGTGGCTGAAGTGTTCTGTATTTCACTGCTTCACTGTAGCATTTCTTTTTCAGTACAGACGAAATCACAGCCATACAGTTCCCAATCCACAGGCCTTCAGCCAATGTCCCGGGTAATATTGGTCCATTTTTTTCTTCAGTTAGGTTAATTTCTAGAACTGTAAAGATTCTGCAGACAACATATATACAACACTAACTTCAGTACTTTCTAGTGTAAGCTGGAGTTGGAAAACTCACCCTACAGACATTAGTAAAGTCACGTCGGTCACGTTTGACAACCGATTCTCCCTGTTACACTGACATTACAGGATAATAGTTTCTTCAATCAGAAGGCATTTCTCCCAGAGCTGGCAGCAAATCTGACGTTTGTAAGCCCTCAATTTGAAGCTCAGCACGCCCATATTCTTTACTAACAAATGAACGTAGGCATAGCACCCTCCACGCTGAAGACTTTCAAGGTTTTGTAGATGCTTTATGTACAGAGGAGAGCAGCAATTCCTAGGGTAAAGCATGGAAGCACTGTGAAAGGCAACCCCCGAGGATGCCCGCACCGAGGTTGCCGTGCCCGGAGCACACTTACTCCACCTCAACAGCCTGGCCCGGCGGCTCCCACCTCGGGGGAGGCGCTCACGCTCACGCGTGGGGATAAGCACTGAACAACCCCCTCGGCCCCTCCTTCCCCCCAAAGCTGCCTCTCTTCAGATGGGGCGGGTCAGGAGGGGCGCTGCCCCGGCCAGCACTCCGGAGGCAGCCGCAGGGCCCTCGCTAGGCCGCAGCCCCCGGGGCTGAGCAGATCTGCCGCTGCTGCCGCTGCTGCCCCCGCCGCCATCATGGCCGCCGCCATCACAGGCGGCCCCGCCTTCCCGTCTGCCCCCGCCTCCGGGAACCACCGCTCCCAGCATGCCTTGCGCGCCACCGGCTTCCAGGGAGCCAATGGCGAGGGCAGGCCTTGGCCGGCGGCCCCGCCTCCTGGCGCCCGCCGCGGGGAGCCTTTGAAAAAGTTCTCAGGTGCGCGGGGGGTACCTCCGCCTCGGGCGGGCGGGTTTGGCCCGGCCCGGCGGGAGACCCTGGGGCGAGTGTGGTTTTGCGGCGGGAGTGAGGTCTCGGGTGCCCGCGGCGCTGCCGGGAATCGAGGGGAGGCCGTGCCGGCGTTCCGGGCGCAGCCCCGGGTCCCGGACAGATGGGGCGGGCGGGTGCTTGAGTCCCCTGTGCTGGGCGGCGGGAGGAGAGCGCTGTGGCGCCGCAGCGCAGCCGCTGCTCGCCCTCAGGTGTTGGGGTCGTGAGCTCCCTTTCTCATTCCAGATGAAGCGTTGAGAGTTGCAAGCTCTCCGGCGTCACCGGGTGTAAGTCCGTGCCGATATATGTGCGTATTTTTCCCCCCTCACGGTCGTCCTTATCCACCTGCCCGTCCCGGGGCCAGAGGGAGGGCGCAGGCAGCGCCCCGGCGGGCATCCGCTGCGGCCACGAAATCGGTTCTATCCTGGTTTCAGCTGTTTACACNTTTTTTTTTTTTCCTCCTGTCTAAAGAGGGTTTTGCGTCTCGTGAGGAAGGTGGAGGCCTGTGCATCTGCAAAAGCCGAAGCAATTTCGCGTCGTTTAAAAACCTTTTCATTTTGCCTAAACTTCGGGCTGAGGAAATACTAGGAATGTTGCTTGAATAGTATGTGTGGTACGGATTTGTGCTCAAACATATGTATCGGTTAGGAAAACACGTGTACTGGAGGTTATACTGAGCTGAATACCATCCTGTGGTGTTTTGTTCAGTAGAATGGAATGACAAAAAAAAAAAAAAAGGACAAATGCAAATAGCTGAGGGCTAAGGGGAGAAGGGTTCATAGTGGCAGTGTAATCTTATCTGCTATGTAATATAGTCTTGCGCTTATCTGAAATAATCAGATACTCTTAAGCAGGAATCTCAATAAATACAACTTGCTTAAGTGGCAGAATACACCACAATTGTTGCTGCCTTGGTCCGATCTTATTTTTGTTCACTTTTAGAATAAATAATATTTACATTGTAGCTCTCATCTTCATATGCTTACCTTTGGCCTCTGGTTTCTTTTACACTGTTGGCTAAATTAAAGAACTCTTCATTAACTGTGTTTGTTTCATAAAATTTTACATAGAACATTATGTGATGGGTTTGCCTATCTTGAGTCCTGCATGCTAAAGTATGTTTCCAGCCCTTCGGTCTTTCCGGTGTCTCCTTTCCGGGTCCTTCCTGTCCTTTCAACATCTGTCACGAATCCTGGATCACCAGAACCAAGTGTTGTGTTCTAGCAGTATATGTTCTAGGGCTAAGTACTTGCTGTGATTACTCTACTATTGGTGTTTAGGCATCCAAAGAGAACCTTATTTCTTTCCAGTGCAGTATAGCATGAGGAGTTCTTATTCAGGTCACCACTGAGTAATTTCCAGCTTTTTTATGTCCCAGAAACATCTGTCATAAACATTGCTGACTCTCCTGTTCTTACTGGCATGATCTCATACATGGTCAAATGTGAGGAGATATAATTTAACATAACTGCTTTCAGAGTAGTAATGTAATTTAATGTGACATAGACTTAATGGGAAGTCTATATAACATTAAATTGTATGTATATATACACGCACATGTGCACACACTTTCCTGTTCTTTAGCAAGGAGTGAGTCTTAATTGCCCGTGTAGTCGTATTCCAAGCGTCTTTCAGAAATTTTTTTTTTTCCCCTGTAGATTGGGAGCATGGCTGCTAAGAAACTAAGAAGAGCAAGGCTGTCTCAGGAGCTGTGTGAAAGGCTGAGCCGCCATCAGATCAATACCTGTCAGGTGAAAGGATTATTTTATGTTTGTGGGGGATGTTTTTTGGGGGTTGAGTTTGTTTTGGTTTTTTTGGGGGGTGGGGTGGTGTTTTAATGCATGTACTTTATTTTTTTGTAGTTTAATTTACAGGGAGCTTTACTTTATAGAAAGTAGGGGGCATTTTAGGCTCCATCTGGCCTGCTGCCTTGTAAAAATATAGCTTTAAAACAATAGATGCCTAACTAAAGCATTTAAACTTGTACGTACTTACTACCTTCACTTGTAAAGAACCTGAAGATGCTTTATTTTAGCAGGGTTGTGCAGCTACAACTTATATGGAGTAAGACATCCATTTGTGAACACTTCACAAAAACACGTGTATACTACATAATCTAGCGTGAGAACGTGCTGTGATGTTACGCTACCAGTTACGGGTTGATTCAGCAGTACGTTCTGAAGTTGTTCTTATGAATGCTCACCTAAGAGAGCCAAGAGGCCCTGTATGTTCCAGTAGTATGTATCATAAATGCAGGATCTAGCCCTAGGACTACAATCTAGAAGACATGATGTATTCTGAGTGTTTTTCACGTAGATAGAGAATTTTGTGGGCACAAAGGTGTTCCTGTGTTGCAATTCCATTACACAGTTCTTGAAGGTTTGGTCCTTTGACTCCATGTCCTTTAAAATACGAATACAGTTTCTGTTAATATACAGGTATTGGAGAAATACAGGAGAGGAATAGCATAATAGTGTATAACATGGCACAGTTGGTAAACCTGTGGAATGTACGCTAGTTGTGTATAAATTGCATCAGTTCAGTACCCAGTCTTGATTTCTAGGTTGAGCTCTCTGAACTGTTCTGTCATCTTTCAGGACTTTTTATGTCTTTCCCTCTTGGAGCTAATGAAAGTGACGGGACAGAGCTACTATGATGTGCAGAAGCTTCTTCGTAAAGTCAGCCGAGCTTGTGCTCCCAAAATGCAGACAGTGAGTATGCTTGTGTTGATTCTGTTTTTGATACAAAGTGTGGGGAAAAAGCTAAACAGTGTTACTTATCTTTTTACCTGGGAGGTTTGTGATGTCTCAGTTTGATTGCACAATGAAATAATACTTTTATTTTTGAATTTAGATCTTTGATGCAGTGCCTTTTATTAGGCCTTATAGCCTTGAGATTGTTCCGGCTTGCAGAATCGGTTCTGAGTGCAGTAGGGAAATACGGCATTCTGCCTTGCAATCCACCATATAAAAATTACTTCTAGTTTGGACCCTGCAGCTAAAAAACCCCACATTGTTTAATACAAGCAAAGAATAAGAATTTCAGTATATATTGGTTTTAGATGTAAGATTGGTGCCAAGAAGTGAAGTGATCCTGAAAACAACTTCTTGAGGACTTTTTCCATCCATGTAAATGAGCTGTAGTGTGGCTTAGGCTGTAGGTAGCCTAACTGGGGAGAGTGCAAGAAGGAAACGGATGTTAGCTGCAATGCAGTGGCTGGATTTTGTTTTCTTTTTTGAATTCAGGTGAAAAGATGTCAGAAATGGTGTCTTTTTAGAACAGAGAGGACATGGACAGTTCTGACCTGTGTTGATGCAGCCTGCTTTTTTTCCTGGACAAAAAAAAAAAAAGCCATGTCAAAGTCTATTATGTGTATTTGGCATAGTAATTGTAGCAGTAACTCTGTGATACTTTAAATTCACAAACATACTGCATTAAAGTTAGTGATATGCAGAATTAATACGACTTATACTGAGTGGATTAAAATCTAGCTAATTACTAGTTTTCCATCAATAACTGTTAGTAATCAATAAATTGAAGACAGATGGAAGTTTTAAGTAGAGTTCTACCATTTGCTTTTGCCTGTCACGCACACATCACTATTCAATCAAAATTCTTTGCCGAGAAGCTTGGCAGATACTGAAGTTTGTCAGACAGCAGTTGTCAAGGACTGTTAGTACAGAGCTGGCTGATAGATGATCAACTGTGCAAGTGCATACAATACAGACCTGTACTTCCAGAAACAGAGGATGTTAGCTATTTTTAAAGGATGTGGACTGAGTCGTTGCAAATACGGGACTTCAAATGGACTTCAGGTCAGAGTGACTGATGTAATGTCATGACTGATGTAGCAAGAAGGTTTGACTATATCTTTGAGTAAGAAAATAAATAAATTAGATAATAGATGTTATAAATAAGGGGAAAATACTGTCCAGATATAACATTGGAAGCACTGGCAGCAAAACTTGAGAGGATGCTAAGATATACAGTAAAACTCTAATTTCTGGAGAAGCTGGCTGGCAGTATGAAGTACAGAGTGAAGCCTACTGAGCTCATCAGAGAAAGTTAGTTAAGGGGTGACTTGATCACATCATATGCTGAGTACAAAAAGATAATTATCTTAGAGGTCTCTAGAGTCTCGCTGAACAAGAACCAGTGCCTGGAAGATAAACTAAAAAATAAATCCCTGAAATGGAAAGTAATAAGAAAATCTTTAGAAACTAACATAAGTTACCATTGGAAAAGGTTGTCTAAGGACGTAGTAATTTTTCATTCACTTGGACTCCTGATTTAACAACCGATTTTTTTATTTTTTTTTTTTTAATGAAAGATAGTCTGGTTCAACCCTAATTTTGTGGGTTAAATACAGAAATCACTGGGTAAAACTTTAGAGTCCATGTTAGGCAGAAAAGCTAGAATAAAATATTGTTTCCACGGTCTACAAGGTTTGTTTCCAATCTACAGGGTTTAAGTCCTGTCAGAGGTTAAACAGAAAATGATTAAATTAAAATATGTTGTAAATCATTCTTAATCAGTACATGTATTCACTCTTAAAGTGAATTTGAGCATAAACTCTGATCCCATTTGGGTAAGGTAAAATTAATTGGGTTTTCTATTGGCCTGTTCTGTGTCTTGAAAGCTATTTTTTGTGTATTTCTCCTCAATAGAACTGAAGAACAGAGAAGGTTTGAATGAATTTCAAATATTATTCTAACATGCTACCTGTCACAACATATGGAAGAATTGTAGCATTAAAAAAGAAAGGTACAAGCTGCCTTATCTTAGCCTGCTGGTAGAACTAGCTGGAAATTTTTCTGATCAGCTTCAGCAAAAAATGCTCACTTGTTGGCCCAACAAGTGTGGGCTAAAACATTACGATGCAGTGGTGTAGTTATTTACTTAGTTATTGAAGGTTCCTGTGGAGGTACCTCCATAGTACGCCATATTCCCAGCAGACTGTCTTAAGACTGGGATAAATCTGATGCCTGCATTTCTCTCGGGCGTAGAGAAATTAGTTTTTCTGGAGTGGTCAATTGTGGCAGGTTATGGTGGTGTGCTGTGACAGGGCTTTGAGAATCTCTGTTGTTGGGCCAGGAGTCTGAAACCTCTGGGAACTCTTAACTATAATTAGAGCAACAACCTTTAGATCTTGGACTGTTCCTTTTAAAAAGCAAACTTCTGATGTTCAGGATGCTAAGTGCTTGAGGAATGTGTCAGTTTTAGCAGATGTCTGCAAGGTGTGAGCAAGACCTGTTTCTTTTGGAAACATCATGTTTTGGTGTTTCCAGATCAGCATTTACATTTTGTTATTTCTCTTTGTCTGGTTTAAATTGATTCCCCAGATGAAAATAAGTCTTATGAACTAGAATTCTGATCTTGGGCCGGTTCCTCTAGTCAGTGGCGGAACTAGGAATTCAACTATTTTCATTTCTGTACCTGTCCTGTCTTCTTGACCAGTCTTCCTCACAAAAGTGGAAAATCATGAATGGCTACAGGATCAGCCCAGGCTTGTTCAAAGACTTGGGAATCTTTAGAAAACTTTTCCTTCCACCCAGGTAGTTTCAAATTGGTAGCGAACGTTGACCAGGGAGTTCTCAGTTTTGGGTTTCACGTGAGTGTTCTGCATTGGTCATTAACCATACATATAGTGTTTACTTACTTAAAAGTTGGAGTTTTACAGGTTGAAAGTAAACCTGGTTGAATAGGAGCAGAGAAAACCTTTGACATGCCCTTATTAAAGGCTTGCTATTTAATATTGTGGTGAGTGAGACACAACAAACTTGAATTTACTCTCTGAGCTATAAATGGGATACAAATGCAAGGAAGGGTGATGAGCTAAAAGAGGGCTGTAGCTGAAGATAGGAATAGTTTGCTCATTGGCAAGTGTTAAGTCATTCCAGGTTGATGAAAGCAAATGTGAGAAGTTTGCTATTTCCATGAAAAAAAAAACCTAACCAAAAAAAGGCATTTCTTGATTTGTGTGTTTGTTTCCTTTTGCTTTTTTCCTGCCCTCTGTAGGCTTATGAAATGAAACTGAGGAAGTCTGTCAATCCCTCTTCAGCGTTTTTATCCACCACGCTGCATAGTTTGGATGAAGTCTTGCATGGTGGAGTACCCTGTGGATCCCTCACAGAGGTAACTTGTTTAATATACTTTACTGCAGTTGCACATCACACCTAGCAAAAGTCACAGATAGGTTGGACTGTGTCTTGTGTCAGGTGCTTGAAACAGAAAATACACAAAATTTTTGGATGAGAAGTGCTTTTTTTAATTGGTAGAGGCTGCACTTTTTTTTCTGGTGGTGTTCCCTCCCCGCCCCTCCAGCATGTCAGGTAAGTAAGAAGATGAAGGAACTAAAAAAACTGGTGACCCTATTTTCCTGTAAAAAAGAGTGAAAATTTTCCCAGGAAACTTGGGAGAATTGTTGGCTGGATTTTACAGTGGGAAAGTTGCAGTGTGGTTTCATAGTCAGAGCACAAGGTGCTGAATCAGGAGTCTGTCCTTTTAATACTGACCCATTCTAACTTTAAAAGTCATTAGTTTTTATGAAGGTACAATAAGCAATTAGTTCAAAAGTGTGAAGCATATAGGCATGAGAATGACTTTACAGAGCTTTTATATATAAATGTAACTAATTTATGCAAGAAATATATAACGCATTCTTTTTAAAAAAGACTATAATTAAGGCCTTTATTATATGTGCATACATTGCAACACTACAAATTGCATAGCTATCTGTCTATAACTCTGGACTTTGGATGCAATACTACTATTTTGCTTAGACTTTTCTTTTAAGAACAAGGGAGCACTTCATCTTCTAGTTCCTGGATTTCACTATGGCCTTGCAGAAAGCAATAATAACTTGCACAGTTTCTGTAATCTGGAGAGACAGGATTTGTGTAGATGCTCATAGGAGTCATTGAGTATTATAAAAATACAAAGATGCAATCTCTGGCTTAGGAATTTGCCAAGCTATAAACGGAGATGAAGAAACGTATATATTGGAGAGAGTATCAATATGTGTGTGCCCTGTTCTTATGATATTCCCCTAGCCACCTGTTGTAGGCCCTTGGTAGAGGCCTCGGTAGAGGTTTTATGCAATGTGGCCGTACTTGCCTTCTTAAAGTAAAGTTCTGAACTCAGCTGTGCACTTGAAATGAGTGGAAAAATATATATTATGTGCCTCATGCTCTGAATTTAGACAGATTGAAACCATTTTTTTCCTTGAACACTTTAACAGTCCTTACCAAGTGCTTTTCTTTGTCTACTGTGGCAATTTGCCACAGTACAGGAGTAGAAGTGAGAAGTTATGAAAATCTTCCTATGAGGAAAATAATTTTTTTTCTCCACGCCCTATAATCAAACTAGATTGGCTTTGATCTCAGATAGAGATCACTTGTGAAGTCCGATAGTGACTTAAAACATATTGGTATTTAAGCAACACTGAGTTTAGACTATAACAGTTTCTGCTCTAGTAAACTCTTATGTAATGAGGGAATATTATTTTTTAAAGATTCTGAGTATTTCTTTTTGTATACAATGTGCAAGATTATACACCATTCAGATCTTCCTGAAAATGTTTAAGAACACATCCATGAACTTACATTGATCTGTCCGAATTACTATTTTCTTCATATTTAGGCCTAGCTTTGTTACCAATTTACTGTAAGAAAATTGGATTGGAAGAACTTAATCTTAAGATGAATACTGCAAATGTCTAAATTCTGGGAGAAAAGAGTTGCTAAATTCTCTTTCATTGAAGAAGAAAGAGCTGTTCTTGTAAGTAGCAGTGGGATATGCAGGGTCCTGAGGTTGTAACTATGCTGCTGTTTAGGGTAGTGTCTCCAGCAGGAGATGAGTCTTTGGTTTCTAGAAGTATTTTTATCAGCAAAACAGTGGCCGCAGTAGGTGTAGTTTGACTCCTTTTCTTTTGGATTATTGTTCATGCAGTCAGTTGATGAAATAGCACAGCCCATGTTTGAAAAGAAATGATGCTTGCATGTGGCTAAGATCTGGCTTTCTGGGATTTCCATGTGGTCCACTAACTTTTTGTTGGTGGAGACAGAGAATGATTGTTCACATGCTTACGCTGCTTAAACTTCTGAATTGTGCGTCTTTAGTTGAAATGTAGAGCGACTGCTGCACAGGTAGGAGAAAGAAGTAGAATAGAGATCTGTCTTTTCTGTGATATGCCAACTTGTCCTTGAGTCTGAGACTGGCTCATGAGTGGTGCCCAAAACAAGGATGTCACCCTTCTGTCGGCCAACCCAGATAGCCCAGTCTATTTTGACCTCCTTCCTGTGCCTTGGCAATTTTGAATGAAAGATGGCCAAAGTGTAAAAGTTTGCATTAAAGGATTCTGGAATATATTTTTTCTAATTAAAAAAATAAGTGGGTGTGATCCTTCTGAGTCAAAAGAGACACGTAGTTAATTTACAAGGCTGCTGATAACAGTGCTGTGAATATTTGTCTGTCGTCTTAATCCTAAGTGTAGCTATCATTCAGCTATCAGTGCAGTCTGTCTGACATCTTCTTGCCTGAAGACAAGGTAGAGTGGCTCTGGAGCACTGATAGACTTTAAGATTGGTGGTTGCGATGTTCTTGGCGTTGCTCCAGAGGCAGA
>VZTL01034714.1:0-26419 GCA_013400535.1 Scopus umbretta | reverse complement strand
TGCAATTTTTGTTTTTAATGTTTTTTTTTGGGGTTTTTTTTTAAAATTTTTTTTTTTTTTTTTTTTTTAGTTCAAAAGGAAGTTCTGCAAGCATTTGATCTCAAAATGTGGATGTCAAATTTTCCTGAGATGGTATAAAATGATGCTCTTCAGGAAGTAAATGCAAATGCTTGATTTTCCAGAGCTATATATTTTGTAATATTTCTCAGCTTTGTTGATTATCACAATACTAAATTTATTTTTTTTTTCCGTATTTCCTTAAAAAAATTATGTCTTTAGATATGAGAAAATATGTGAAACTGTTGCTAAATTCTATTTTAAGTGGTCATACTCCATATGTATCAAGGTATTTGAAGGTAGTTGGGGGAAATTAATATATTCAAAGATAGGCTGAACTTTTATCAGATTGTAAATAAAAAGCACTGTGCCAGGAAGGGTGTTGTGCTTTAAGTTTTCTTCTGAAAAAACCCTTTTGAATGTTAAAAGTTTTTTTATGCTAACATTTTGGTTAAAAATACAGAGACCTGTGTAATGCAGTTATCTTCAATAGGGGATCCCACTAAGTGACTGAGATGTTGACGTCTGTACATGACATCTAGTGGATGAGACCACAACTGCAAGCACTACATCCTTCTACCAGTAACTTGATCTTGGTTGCACTCTCATGCCAGACTGACAATACTGATGCATAATAACTATTTTATCAGAAACCTTATAGAGAGAACTAAGTAGACTCCACAAATTAGATGACTAAAGAAATTAGAGGTGTCTTTAGAAAAAAGTGTATTGCTTTTTATTTGCCTTTTAGGTACTAAATGTGGAAAGTGATTAGGGCGTGTATTAGGGGTTTCTTAGCAAACATAAAGGCAGAGAACAATTAACTATGCAGAAACCGAGTTTCTCATTTAAAGCCTGGTTCTGGACATTTTTAAAAGCCTTTTTGCAAGAGTCATGAGATCCGAAGTAGTTTCAAAGGTTGGCAGCACTGCAAGTGTTCTTCAGCGTGATTGTTAGATGAGGTTTTAGTAGAAAGCTATGAAGTGTCTGCTGCTGCTGCTTTGATGCTGTATTGCAGCTTGCGAACACTTTCAGGTCATGTTCTTTTTGGATTTAAGTGATTTTTGGAACTTAAGTTTAATTTGCTCTTTTGCAACTTACTGGATCATAGCTGACCAGCAGATTGCCCTTCAGTATTTTTGTTATTAGGCAGATATTCTAAGTCAGAGAGAAGTTCTCTCCAAAAGTATGTTCTGTGCAGCATTTACTTCCTGACTGGTGTGGCTAAACTGTTGTCTTCCTGTTACTTTACCCAGCAGTGAGGGTGGTTGGAAACTTGGAATTTGACTATGAGCCATGGGGTTAAGGCTTATGGTGGTATCTTCTACCGCCAAAGCTGCTTGCATTTTGACTGCCGCAGAGATTTGATTTGCATTATACTGTCTCAGACCGTTTTTTCCCTAACCACAATTAGGTTTTAAGTTGGAAATTAAATCATAGCTGAAATTTTGTGGTCAGATGTCAGAGCTTTTGGCCAACTCCTCTGAGGAAAAATTAAAGTAATGACTTTGTGAATATTGAAGAATTTAATCCCCTGGTAGCTGAAGAAGAATTAGCTCCTTGTGACTTCATCCAAACCTGACAGATGTGCCAGAGAAAATAATATACTTTTATTTTTCAATAAGCTATATATTTTGTTAGGCAGAGAAAAATTAAAAACTGTTGTACTCTTCACATTTCTATCTGGGTGGACTTGATTTTTTTTTTTCCCCCCCAGAGCACATTTAGAGTAAAACAAACTAAGTAAACTTTTTGCAGACATTTGATTTAAATTTAGAGGAATTTTAGGGATTTTTTTTTTAACTAAGATTCTATTGTTCGAAACACTTGTTGAACCAGTGGTAACTACAAAAAATGTGGTAGTTATTTAGAATTGTTCACTGTGGATTTAAAATCCAATTTTAATGCCCTTTAAAGCAATGCTGATAAAAGATGAAGTATTGCTGTCTTTGGGAATAGAAATTCGCTCTTGCTCCGTTGGCTTGCTTCCTCGTATTAGCTCGTACTGCAAGATTCCCTGTCTTTCTCTGGTATGATGCTCATAGTTTCAGACATTTTTACAGCATCTCTGCTGAATTAGCTCCTGCATCAGCCACTGAAATAAATGTTGGTTCCAATACACCTCCCAGGCAAGGCTGAAACCGCAAACGTTTTTATGAGGTCTCCTCACAGTTGTCCAAACATTTTAATTTAACAACTGGATTGATGCCCTTCCCTCATTCATTTCAAGTCTTCTTTTTAACTAGAAACAGCTGGTGAGATTCCTTGGCTATCACAGTCTAAGGAATGTGTATTGCCTCTGCAATTTTTATATATGCTTTGGGTTCATATTAAAATGTGGCAGCTATTGTTGATATGATATTTTGTAATTTAAGTACACTGCATGGAGCATAGATAATTGCATAAATACCGCTGATTCCTGATCTGTAATGCACTAAATGCAGTGTGTGCTTCTAAACAAAAATCATTTAATGCTTCTCTTGCATTAAAACTTCAAGTAGATTGACTGATATGGCTTTGTTTTCAGTCCTTGTTTAAAGACAAAAGTGATTAAAGGGTTTTTAACCAACTGTTAACAGTAGCTAATGTATAACTGTAGCTAATGCAGTCCCTCACTGTTTCCCTGTAAATTTTCTGTGCTTCAAGTCGTGCTGCTGCTTCTTAAAATGAAACCATAGCAATACTGTAATATCTAGTGGTGAAAGGGTGTTTGTATTTAAAAACAAACTCTTGTGCACTTAGGCTCAAGAATCAGTTTGATTTTGAGTGTCTGTCTGTTTTAAGGTTTCTTTTTAAATTTAAAACAACAGCTCTGTATTTAAGCCTTTGTTTTGGCAGTACTAGGTATTTTGAGGAGATATGCTTCATTTTGCAGTTTAACTTCCCTGGAGAGGCTTGCTTTTATCTTGCATTATTGTTTAGTCCCTACTAGCATCAAAATGAACTCACCGCTCTGTTTTTAGTGCCTAAAGTCACTTCAACTTTGTATTTGCTGTTTTCCAGCCTTCTTAGTATTTTAAGATGTCATCATCTCCCTTCCCAGAAGCAGTGACAATGTGATACTGTATTTAAAGACCCACTCTAGTAGTGATGAACATGTGATTATCTGAACACAGAGCCCAGCATTCGTTTACAATCTCTGCAAGATCTGCAGTGGATAAAGAACAGCATACTGCCATCTCTATTAGAAAAATCTTGCTCTCAGAAACTGAGGATCTCATCAAACATTGTATTCTTTTCATCCTTGGTTTTTTTTTTTTTTTCTCTTGGATCAAAATCATACTGGAACCATTTCACATGAGTTGAGTGTGCTCTTCTGGAATACTGCTTAACCGCAGTAGGCTTTCAGTAACTGCAGGTGAAAGCTTAAAATTGGCAAGCTGGTCTGGATTATTAAATGGTGTTCATGTTGAAATATGGTAATAGGGAGTTAACACCAATGGCAAAACACATGCTGCATAGCAGAATATAGTCTCTGGGGCAGATAAAATCGGTCTTATAAATATATGTGGTTCATATTGAACATTCAGCCTTTCCAGGATATAAGCGATTATGCTTGTGATTTCCAAGGGAGACCTGGTTGTAACCAAGGTAGTGATGATTGCAAAGCAGTCATTTACATTTGTGAAATCATTAGCTCTGGACTTTGTTTTCAGCTCTAAAGGCTGTTGATGTTGTGTGAATGTTAACTGTGAATCTTCTAATTCTGCTCTATTTTAGAAGGTACCACAGAGAAGGGGCTGCAAGAGACTAGGTGTGGCTCTAGGAAAGATCTTGTAAGAGGAGGGGGAGAGTAGGGGACCTCAAATATGAGAGGTAATAAAGGATATCAAACAAATAAAGTACAAGCATAATGCTGTATCTGAAGAACAACTGTTTATTCGTCAGCGGATGAGTTTGACTGCAAGGCAGAGATCCAAAAGTAACTGCAAGTTGCTTTTTGTTTGCTGCATTGTATCTTTTTGTGGCTGTCTCCTCCTTTGATAACTGGAAGAACAGAATTTGAGCAATTCTGGCTGATGGGTCTTAGTTAAAAGTAGAATTAGGGTGAAATGAATGTGACCTCACTTGTTTATGTTACTAATCCTTTTTCTTCCAGCTAACTAGCCCACCAGGTTGTGGCAAAACTCAATTTTGTATTATGGTGAGTGTTCTGGCTACGCTGCCTGTAAGCATGGGAGGACTAGATGGGGCTGTTATATACATTGACACAGAGTCTGCATTCAGTGCTGAAAGGTAAGATGCAGAATTCTAAAATACACCTTGCAACTTCTTTAGCACCTATTATTTTGGAGCCTTCAATTTATTCTCTGAGTGATAATTAAGCGTTTATAAAGTAAATACCTATAGTAGTTATTAAGCATTCACCTGATATATGCAGTTATTCCATAGATGATGAAATTAATTTAATAGAATGGTTTGCTCACCTTCCTAATTTGTATGATGTTGCAGATTCCAGTTGTGGTATGACAAGGTGGATGGCACGCTCTCTAATTTATAAATGGTCTTCATAGTCCTGTACCTATAATCTTTCTTTGCAATTTAGTTTGTGGAGTTAGCAGGAAGGTTTTGAGGATGTAAAGGCCTAGCATTTTGAGTACAAAGGAAATGGAGGTTTTTCTGTGAACAGTAGGACTGACATAGCCAGTTTTCCTTCAGACTTCTGTTCTATTTCTGCTGAGTGGGGCTCTTCTTCCTCATTTCCGATTTCCTTCTGCTGTAATCTTGCATTTCTCCTATGTCCTTAGTGGCCATGCAGTACTATATCCCCTTATCTCTAACATCTCTGGTTCTTCTGATATCTCCTGCTTTGCCCATGCGACTGAAACTGCTCAGCTGTGCATTTACGGTATCTTCTAACTGCTGAATGGACAGGAGACACTATGCTGTAGATGCTTGAGAGTTAGATGTATCCATGTGTTGGTTACCACTCTTCCCATGTTAACTGACTGATTAACTGTTGAAATACTTCTGCAGTATTTCATTAAAGGTAGCTCTAATTTACTTTTCTTAGCTACCAACTTTTCTAAACTGTGAAGATTTGGTGGTTTTGAGATGTCTATTCCTTTACCACTGTTATTTGGAATTAGTGAGTTCAAAAGTTAAGGGTCTGGGGGAGGACAAGAAGTACAGTAGTCTCGTACTTGTTTATGTAGAAAAATGTGGAGAAAAAGGTTCGCTGAAATAATTTATATATTTCAGATGACTTAGTAGTCACCCACAGCCTGAATCTGGAGTATCAAAGCAAATATATTTGCATTGTTTAATCATTTGAAGCTAACATGGATGAGAAGGTGGGGTTTCTAACGCTGTTTTTGTCGAGTTAATTTCACAAAAGTTTTAATTACTTTAAACTGGAAGTGTAATATATCAAAGCACTTGCCCTTTGTGGAGAGGCTGAGGGCTTGCTCAGTCTAGAGGAGAGAAGGCTTTGGGGGGATGTAACAGCAGCCTTCCTCTACCAATGAAGAGCCCATCAAGAAGACAGCACGATGGTGCATGGCAGGGAGACAGCAGGCATGCATTGAAATCCGTTTCTGTACTGATATATGGAGAAGCTTTTTCAACCTAAGGACAGTCAGGAATTGGAAAAGGTTGCCCGGAGAGGTTGTGCTGCCTCCATCCTGGAGGCTTCTGAAATACAACTAGATAAATCCTCAAGTAACTTGTTCTGACTTTGTAGCTGGCGCTACTTTGAACAGGATGTTGGCCTGGAGATCTCCCGAGTTCTCTTTCTAACCTGAATTTTCTTATGATTCTATAATCGTGTATTATTAATAGATGGCAAATAGAAGAGATTTTGGTTTTGTTGTTCTAAACACTTCAGATAAGAGGGCAAATATTCATTTAATAGCAACTAATTTTAAAGGGGTTAATGGAGACATTTGCCTGGCAGTATTTTTATTTAAAACTCAAATGTCTTCACAGAAAGCCTGGNTGTAGAAAAGATTAACTTTCTGCTGACCAGTGGCAGACTGAGAAAGTATCTACAAAGCTTTTTATGAAGGTGCTAAGTTGTAGCTGTCATACTGGCTGTAATGCTGTGCTGCTTCTAGAAAGATACAGCATAAAGTTGGCTAATTTTATTTGTTTTGCTAAAAGGCACTTGTCTCTTGTCATTCTGCCTGGCAGGTCTTACTTCAGGGCAGGGAGCTTTTTGCTTCCACAAACTTTCGTAGTCTTATTATTCTCTAATGTGGCAGTTTAATTCAATCTAATAGCAATGCTGAGAAGAGTGATCAGAATAGAGGCTGGTCTTCTAAGATATGCCACCATTTTCTGTAATTTATAGATTTTTCTCTTGTGAAAGAGAAGGCCATAACAGTGCAGGTTGTGTCTGTCAATCAGCTTTGTCTGAACATGGACACTAGGACAAGTAGATGGAATGGCCTTAGTAAGTCTGGAAATCAAAATTGTTGTCATCAGTTTTGTAGCAATTCAGTTCAACTCCAGCCAGCTATTAACAGAAAACATACCAGACTTATTTAGAAAGTCTGAAAACAATTTGTTTGGTTCGCTTTTTACTCTAGCCATACTTTCTGCTTGTGAAAAACACTGGATACAAATTTCTGTGAACCAAAGCTGAGAACAAACAGGGATTTTTCCACCCCACGGACTTCTGCCCTTGGTTGCAGAGAACATGTTCTGTGCAGTTTTTGGTCTCATCATGACAAACAGGATTTAGATCTTAAAGAACTTTGAACCTGCATGGAGCTCTGTGAATAGTACTGCAATCTCAGCAAGATTTTGGTGTGTCTTTTTAAGTCAGTCTATGTAGTGATGTTCTTTGTGATACGCATGCCCGTTAGGAAGCATACCGAAATCTCATTTTGTGCAGACCATTGAATGACAGATCACTGTTGCCCAAATGGTCTGCATGATTAATTGTGCAAATGCAAAGACAAGATTCTGTCCCTGGAAGTTGCGCAGGACAAGTTTAGATGTAATAAATAATGTATCTAATGAATGAGATTCAGTCTATTGTAATGAAATTGCTGGCTCAGGATAGGTATATTAACATTCAAGCTTAGTGTTTCTATTTTTAAACCAAATAAAAATGATTTAAAAGAATTTTTCTAAAATAGTTTTAACATTTTGGGTTTTAATGTGAGGGGCCTAAATAAAAAGCATCAAGATAACCAGTAAGTTGTACCTGCCGGTATCATCCACTAGATGCCAGTCTTCTCAAGCTATAGGTGGTGGGATATGTCTGCTTAAAATACAAACAATTAAGTATTTTCTGTGATTAAAAAAAAAAAAAAATCTTCATTGTGGAAAAAAATTTATAGTGCTCAGATTTCTAAGTTAAATTCTTGGATCATTTATTTAAGGACCTAGATAAAATTGCCTTGTGCTCAGAAGGGTGGATCTTTTTTCGACTGACTTCTGAAAAGATTGCAGGCAGTCAGCATTTCATGTTTACTGTTCAGTGTCCTCAATGATTTTACGTATAAAATCTCATTTAACTGAAAATGTTGGCCTCTCATCAGTAAATTGTTTAATTTTACATCTGTGCGAGAGGTTTTTTTCAAAGTATAGTTTCTGGATATCACCAGTTATCTAATGCACTTCCTTAGTCTGCTCTGCTAATAAACAGTGGTAAGCTTAACAATTGTAATTCAAGGTTTTGAGGGGTCATGAATTTCCTAATAAGGTAAGGGAGAACATTTAATCATGGAATCCCACATTCAGTTCTATCAGTGAAGCAGCCACTTAACTGTTTAGTCACTTCATTATATCAAGTCATGCCAGTTGTACCTGTGCTATCTGAATGGATGGATGTTCTGTTGTAGCTGCTTGGCAGCTGGAGTCTCAGTCACTTTGTGACGCAATGCTGATTATTTATTTATTTAGTTATTTATTGCTATGTTCTAAAAAGTGTATTTTCTTAAGATTTATAAGCCCTTTTTACAAAGAGGTAACTGGCATAATGGAAGTGGCTTCTGTGAAAGTGTCTCCTATCAAAATGACCTCGTTTTTGTTTTTAAGGAGATTTGAAAAAGACCTGTGAAAAGATTTTCACTTTGGCAGGCATACTTTCCATACAGGTACTGCTTGTGTAACTACTTGCAGTTGAACTAGGCTCTGTTCTTTGCAGTCCTCCTTCCACGTTGGCTGGATCTTGTAATGGATCTTCTGTTTATTATCAGCTTGTTAAATTTTTGTGATGACACAAGGTCTACTTCATGATTTCACTGCAAGATAAAGGTAGAAGGGAAGATGGTTTGCATTGGAGAGTACATTTGTTTAAATGAAAATAATATTTAGATATTAAAAAAGGAGAATGCTTGGCCATTGAGTGGAACCTCTTGTACAAAACTCAAAGAAGTTTGCATTCAGTAACTATAAAATTTGCAGTTTCCTGCTTCAGGAGATATGTTGTATATACAGACATACAATGTTGTGTACAGACACATTATGTCTTTCCCTAGTGTACCACTGACTGTAGCATTACTGGGAAGATAACCTAACTGTTCTGACTTTAAGTATTTCAGTCTGACTGCTAAAGTATGCTTCTCTTTGAAAAAGATTTCCAGTATTACTTGGTATTTTCTTATCATTCAGAGGTTTGCTTTGTTTGCCTTGTGAATACTTGATGCCTTATTATCCCACATTATTCCTTTTTCAGTGTTGTGCCTTCTGTTTTTTTTTATAGGTTGATTGAGATAGCAGGAAACAGATTCCCTACTTACTTTGACTCAGATGAAAAGCTGTTCTGCATGACCCGTAGCATTCACCTATATCGAGAGTTAACCTGTGGCAGTGTACTGAAGAGGTATTCTTTTTCAGAGTTTAAAAAAGAAGACCATTTTTACTGGATTTTCTATAATGATATTTGTTTTATATCAAAGTTTTATGAAGAGCAATTAGCTTGTTTGAGGCCTTTTCATGTTGATAACAGCATGGTCTCCTGCAAAGCAAAATTGCTACAGAAAGACTGACATGCTCTTCTCATTTCATAGCGTGTGACTAACCCACTTGATATTTTCTAACTTCTGATAGACAATTTCTGTATGATCTGATCCCTGCAAGCCTTTAAAGGGGAGTGTTCATGTGACAGATCTTATCTTGGATTGTGGAGAGACCACAGTATAAGAGCTAGGTTTTCCGTGAAATAAGAGTTTGCTCCTCCAAAGCACAGTTTACTTCCAGGAAGACTGGGACCTCTCCAGCAGTGGGAAAGAGGAATTGTTTTACGGTCGTCAGCCTGAATGCTGTAGTTGGCAGTGTTGTATTGTCATGTTGTTACCTTATGTTAGTTTGTGAACACATTGTTGCAATGAAAATGAATGAGGTTATATTTTAGCATCATCATGTGTATTATACGTTAGTGGGAGAATTATTCCAAGAATAGTTTCTTCTAGTGTAGCTTTATCAGAGAACAGCTAGTAGCATATTCTCAATGGATTAGTTTGGCTTACTATCTTTGGAGGTATATGGAAATGGATTTGACCACCTGCATCTGTAGACACCAAGGATTCTGGTGTTGGTGATGGGATGCTGCTACTGTGAGCAAAAATCAGTTTCAATGTTCACTTAATTGCTATCTGCCATTCAGGGGTTGTACAGCATAGTGTTGCTAACTAGAGGTTCTTCCAAACCCCTCTTTTGGAGAGGTCCTACCTTGAGTTAATGGGCCACTGGAGTCTCGGATTCCTTTCCAAGTCTCTTCCATACATGCAGATGTTAGTGGAAGTGATGGGGGGGGGGAAGAGGAGCTGACTTTCAGCTTATTAAAGTAAACCTTTTATTTAAACAATTTCAGGGTTATAAAATGGTTCTAATGTGTAAATAATGTTATCGATGAGTGTGTCTTTTTGTTGCTGTTTTTTCTTTTTTAGGATTATGTCTTTGGAAGAAGAGATTATTTCAAAGAAAGTTAAACTCATAATAATTGACTCTGTTGCTTCAGTTGTCAGAAAGGAGTTTGACACAAAACTCCAAGGCAACCTGGCAGAGAGAAGTAACTTTTTGGCTAGAGGAGCATCAGTGTTGAAGTATTTGGCAGAGGAGTTCTCAATACCAGTAAGTTCTTCCTCCTTTCTTAAGTTTTTGCCTTACAGTATCAAGTAATAAAATTTGAGAAGAACAAAAATGACAGGAAGATGAAAACCAGGAAAAGCTTCTAGCAGGAATCTTCAAGCAGAATCTTCAAGCAGGTACCAGTTGGAAGATAGTTGGGGAATGGGGGAACAGTAACTGTTCTGCTTGGTGGTTTTTGTTGTGGTTTTTTTTTTTTAATTTTTTTTTTATTTCAAATAAGGGTTTACAAGATTCTCCAGCTGTGTTTCAGTGCTTCAGTTTTCTATTTTTTTCTTAAATCTCATATTTTATTTTGCTGCCATTAAATATTGCTTACTTTGATGGCTCCCTTCTAATGCAATGCTTACTCTAGCTAGTGTGTACTCTGAGTAGGTGAAGATCTCTTTCTACCTGTCCCTTCTACTTAAGCTTATAGAATCTCAAAAGGTCTGCGCTCTGGAGCAGTGTGAATTCCTTTTGTAACTGATAATGTATGCTAATTAATGCAGAAAGGAAGGTAACAGCTCAGCAAATCATTGTCTTTGGGCTTGCCCATAAAATACAAAGGAAGACATGGACACTCAGTGCAGGGACTGAGTGGAACTGATCCAAAAGTTCTTTAGAAGATGTAAGCTGCGTAAGTGTGTGTGTGTGTTCCTTCATTACATGATCCACAGAGGATCATTTCAACTCAGAAGATGTCATTGAGACTTAACTCTTGGAAGTATTTCCTTGTATGGGTAACCTACCAGTGTAAGAGAGAAACTGTGGCAAGAACTTGAGTAAGACTGGTGGGGCCTTTTCCCTGTGATGCTCCTGAGGTCACAGCAGCTGTCGTACCAGAAATATACATGTCAGAGGTGTGGAACTGGCTGACTTAATAGGAATGGATTTCCTTCTGCTGTGTAATTTCTGAACACTTTTGATGGAGAAGATTAAACCCTGAGTAAGTGCCTTTAAAGTTCAGGTACAAAAGATTGTGTGCTAGTTAGTCCACCCTATAATGTTTATAGTGCTTTAAAAAGCCAGGAAAGAATTGTGTGTAAGTATGTACACTCTCATATTTTGGGAAAATATTATGCAGTCCTTTGAAAAAGGGGAGAAGTTTTATAGGAAGATACTATTTTTCGCTATTTCTCTAGCTTCTTCTCCTTTAGAAACCCCCTGTTCCCCCCTCCACCTTCATTTTAAATAGTGAAGCTGAGCTGGATTGGAGGCTCCGACAGTTCAGGCTGCTGCCCTGCTTACAGTCAGACGGACAGTGTTGATATTCACAAAAGTCTTAGAGTTGGACAATATGAAGTAGCCTAAGCTTGTGGTCCTAATTCATCCTACATAAGAAGAAAATAAAGTTTGAACATTTAAAGGTTTCCATTGCGTTAAAGATAACGTGGTTGCTTTGAGGCAGTTGCGATACCTGCTGGTCTGTCCTTTTTTCTCACTGCAAACGCTTTGGTAAGGAGTTATGGAATTTTGGGCAGGAACTTGTACTCTGGTCATACAGCTCTGTCTTTCTGAATTGGTCTATGAAATATCTTACCTTTGAAAGAAAATCTTTGAAGATCCGTGTAACTATATATATGAATACACAGATTGAAAGCTTGTATATTTAATGCACCTATTGCTTAGGTTTATCAATTTATACAATGGAAATCCAACTGCATTTTCATTTATCGTCATCTTTAACACACATTGCTTGTGGGTTGGCTCTGGAGTATTTTAAAGGTTTGTTAAATTTTATGTAACAAAATAAACTGTAGTAACTTCTATTAGTTGAGAATTCTAGAAAGGCCTTAGCCAGAGATTTGGATTCTAGCAAACATGGATCCCTAGGCAGGGCTGTTTGTAACATGCAAAATCCAACAGCAGAGTGTGTTATATATCTGCAAGTGTTGGTGCATACTAGAGATAAGTCTGCTGTTGCATACATTGCATTAACCTCTGCTGTTTGAGGTTACGGATTATCCAAGGTTCTAATTGTAAATAACTGTGTTGGAATTACTTCAGATGTTTTTACTACCTAGAAAATCATAAATATAAATTTGGAACTAAAAGAACATTAGTAAGGTTGCAAAGTGATTTAGATCACTAATAAATTGGACACATGAAACAATATGTAACACTTATTTCATGGCAGAATCAGTGCAACTAAATACTGAGTTGGGCAACAAGTAGAGGGACCAAGTCTGAGACTCTGATAAAGATTTAGAGTTGATGGCTGATAGGAGCTGAAGTTAATCCTTCTGGCTGTAGCTAAAAGGTCTGGTGAAAAACTTTGAGTAGTTGAGCAAGGGAATCTGAAATAAGGAGGTTGTGTATTATCGATTTAGCCGTTACTGGAGCAGTATATCTGGTGTTAACAGTCCAGGGAGGATGGTAAAAAATCAGCTTCCAGGGAATAGCCTTGAAAATGACTGGAAGAAGGGGAGAGCGGTCTTAGTAATTAAGACGTAAGGTGCTTACTTTGTTTAGCTTAGCTAAGGAAGTGTTAAGGGTTTCTTCATTAGTCAATATATACCTACTCAAGGAAGAGGTACTTGATAAAAGCAACCTTCACTTCAGCTGACAAAGGTGTACCACAGTTCTGTGGTTGGAAGATGAATTAAGCGAGTTCAGACTTCAAATAAGGGGTGTGTTCTTACTGGACTAATTAATCATTGGAATGCATTACTAAACATAAATAGCTTCTTGTCACTGAGTATTTTTAAATGGGCTTTTTTTTCCTATTTCCTAAAGACAAAATGGTTCAAATAGGTTTGAATTTGGGGAAATCCTGCACTATTGCGTTATGCCAGAGTTCAAATGAGTTAATGCAGTTCTTTCTGTTGGCGTTATAAACTCTCTAGCTGTTTAATTGTGTGTTCATGGTGTCAGGATATAGAGTTTGATGTGTGAAAGTGACTAGCGCTCATAGCTTTTACTGAACTCAAAGGGAGGTGTTTTAAACCCAGGGAGCTCTATATGGCGTGAAGTATTTGGAATAACGCTGACCTTAACTGCCTCAACCAACCTGCTGATGGGCATTGTTCAGTAACCTCTCTGCACCTCTTTTCATTTTGTAAAATGGGAATAACAGAGCTGTTAGTTGTGCGGATGCCGTGAGGATAGGGTCATTACTGTTCAGAAAGCACTCATACTGTATCTGTGAACAACGTATAGATGCTCGTTGGAAAGTAACATTTGCCATCCTCAGTGTAAAATTTAAATAATGTGTAGTAAATGCAACCTTAATCTGCCTTTTGAGATGAGAAAAAAAATATTTAACATTCATTGAATGGCACCAGCTTAGCCACTGATGAGGCAAGTGAAAGTGTTGTGTGGCTGTAAATTTTTGCTTAACAATGGTTTTTGAATTTTTTTTGTTTGTAAAGTACAAAGAAACACAAAGCTTTTTTTCTCTTATGTGTGGATGTTAGTAAAATGTATGTTGTTTCTCGAAAAGTGAAACATGATGCCTGATTTCCTTTTTCGATCCCTTTCCACCTAACTTAGCACTAAGCCTGGTTCCACCCTAGGTTATTTAAATGATGCCAGGGCAAGAGGCAGCACAAGGTTTGGATCACTTCTAGTCTGTTGACAGGCCACCTGGCAGCGGTACTCGTAACGGAACAGTCACTGAAGCTTTTTCCTCCATAGGGCTCTATGTAGCAGGGTTCCTTTTTCCCCTTGCCTGAACACAACCATGACCAAAACCTACTTTTTTTTTCTGCCACGTTTGGTTGAAACTAGCCAGTCAGCTCAAAAGCGATTGCTAGAAACTGAGAAGGACAATTTGGCNCTGAATTAAGCTAAAACCTGGACAATATCAAACAAAAAGCCCTTTACTTTTGAAATCCAATGCATATGTAAAGCTGTATGAAAAGTTTACATTACATTTATCTGTTTTAGAGTGTGCTGTACTTGAGAGCATTTGGATCTGAATGTTTTCTGTTACAATGCGTGGTGATGCTGTCTATCAGATTACATATTTAAGCAGCAGTAATGAGTCCTATATGTTTCCTGTCTAGTTTCCTGACATCTGTAGCCTGCTTAAAAAGAACAGAAAACAAAATACACTTTGGATATTCTTTCTCCTATTCTTCCATATTCATAGGAAACTATTAATAGTGAGTGGTATTCAGTAAAAGTAGTTCAGTGTTCATGCTGGTTGGGGGAGAAATGATGCCTCCATTTCAGTGAAGAGCTAAAACTAAAACCCCATATGGCTAGAATTGTTATTGAGATGTAACTGTTTAGCTTATAAAAAGTGCTATTTATAGAATCTGGTCTTGAGAAAATGTGTGAAGCTGGCTAGACATATACATGGAAAAACACTCTAAAAGTGGCAGTTGCAAAACCAAACTGCTTTAAGCATTCTTTTAAATTTCAAATTGAGACTGAAGATGAAACTTGCTTTATAAATCCCTAAGGCTAATCAAACTACAGCACTGGCTGGCCTTTATACTTTTGTCTGGGTTGTGTCCTTAGATCTGTGAAGTGAAGCTTTGTTATTTATGATCAGCATGTTGGTTATCATTACTGACAGCAAATATATAATAGTTTCTTTCTGTTTTTTTTCTTTTTTTTTCTTTTTAACTGTTCTTTCTGAGAATATGAAATAGCTTAGGAGGAGAGACTTTATTCTCTTACTTGTGATTTATAGTGCAAATGAAAGACAACCCTTACATAACTATTCTCTAATGCTTTTATTTGCTATGCTTAATAAGTTAACGGTAGTCAAGAAGCCCATAATTTCCACAGGTAATATTTTTTCCACGTGCTCCGTTTAAAACCTAGAAGTTCACTTTATTGGTATTGACCATGACAGTTTTAATTGTCATGTTATCAATCTTCTTTTCACTGTCTTTAGTTCTCACATTTTTTGTTCCAGTGCTTCACACTTACACATTCTTAACCCAAGATTTTCATTACTTTGGAAAGCCAAATATTTAGCTAAATATATATTTGTTTTTAGGTTATGTAATTTTTTTTTTTCTCTTCTCAAAATCAATTTATATGCGCAATTACTTGACATCTGCGGTCCCTTTTCTGCTGTCTTTGGTTAAGTGTGTTTAATTGTATCATCTCAGCTTCCTGCAGTGAAGTGTCTCAAGATTGAAGAGCTTGTATTGGCAAAAAGAGGATATTCAAACTGTTAATTTTCTTTTTCTTTATAAGCAAGTATTTCCATTTGGCGTCATTCTTGGTTCTGTTTTATTCTGTTTCCACATAGATGGTTGCTTGTCAGCTCTGCTACACCTTTGCTACTGCTGTTCTGATATTTGAAAATACTAGTTTATGGAGAGCTAAACAAATTCCAAAATGGAAGATTTCTGAAGAAAAGTTGTTTAAATGCCAGTTCCCTTTGAATTGGTAATAAATATGTAGAAAGCTTTGGGGGGAAAAAAAAAAAAAGATAGTTTATTTGGTGTTACGGTATGTAACAACACTGTATGCTGACTATTCCAAAACTATGGAGATACATTAGACTTCCAGGTGAATTTGTCTGTATCTGGACTGTAAGCTGCTGAAATGCAAACTTTGTTTCTGTACTATTTTATACTTTATTAAAAACTATTTTTAATACCAGTGTTACAGAAACAGTAATTGAATTATCTTTGCAAGTTGTTTAAACCTAGAATGAGAAAAACTTTTCTCTACTTCCAAAACTTAAAGAACTGGTTCTATTTTTGAAGTTTTCTAAAAAGAGAAATATCTTGTATGTTATACCACATTGAAACATGTGTTTCTTTAATGAGGAGCTAACCTTCTCAGAAGAAAACATTTTGGAACTGAGTTACCAGAATATTTCTAGCCATATTTAGGCCAGATGTGGTTCAAACAGTTTCTAGTGGTGAGAATTCAGTGGAAAGTATGGATCCTTTTCTGTTGAGCTGCTGGTATTTACATAAAGTGTCTTGTCACTCAAGTTTCAAGCATATTTTGTGTTTGTGCATGTATGTGAACTTGAATACCCTTCCCAACTGCCAATAGAAGGATCTTGATATTTGTATATAGTCATGCTGAACTCCTGGCCATCTGCTTGCTGCAAAAGGTTGAGGTTTACCTAATAATGTAGTTCTTTCAGCGTGAGGCTGCTGCTTGCTTTGGTTCTCTCTTTGCTCTCTCCCCCTTTTTAACTTCAATATGAGTAGCTTTGGTGCTTTTATTCATGAAGTCTGTGTACTTCTCTAGGGAGCAGCATGAAAGTGAAAGCAATTTGTGACTGCTTAGAAGACTCAGAATAGTGCTTCTGAATCTGCAGAATTTTATTAAGATAATTCAACTTCTTGGAGAAACTGAGTTATCCTTTTATGAACTCAGTAGGATGAAAAAGATACTAGCGTCCTATGCTAATCATATTGTGAACATTATCCACAGAAGCATAAATATTTAGAATAATGTATAGATATTGCAGAATTTGCTGACTTCTATTATTCTGTATGAATTAAAGAAACATTAAATAGCCCTAACTTTGTTTTGAGCTATGGAAAACATTAGTTAATTTGTTTCCTAATCAGGAAAATTACTTCCAAAACTAACTTTCTTCTAGTAAAGAACAATTCTTGTTCTTTCCCAGATGTTTCACTCCCCCTGCACCAAAATTCAAGTTGGTGTTCATGTCCTCATCAAATGGTGAACTGAGCAGCATTAGAAAATTGTGTTCGTGCTAGCTATATCGGAACTTCTGGTTTCAAACATACTCTTTTTTTTTTTTTTTTTGGTGCAAGAGGACTACCTAACCTTATTCAGTGTGCTTCATCAGTTTAAGTAACAGTTTGTGAAACAAAACATCTTATGTTAAGATTTCCTGCCATGTTATACATAGCAGCATTTTCATGCCCAGAGTTGAGTCTGTAGCTTTGGGGGTTTTAATTAAATATTCTAGTGTTACCCTTTGTTTTCTTACAAAAACCTACTTAAAACAAGTATCAGAATCTCACATCTATGTGAACACTGCTGTTTGTAAAGTGTGGTTTGGAATGACTTTTAATTTGTGTTATTGTTTAATTAGGAAAACAAAATGGTTAAAGGGGACTTACAGACCAGAGTTCTTCCTCTTCCCTTGCTAAAACTTCATAAACCCAGTTTTTGTTGGCAGATTGTTTGTTTCAATTATCCCTATGCTCCACAGTACTGAGCGAAAAATAGTTTTGATAAAAGGGAGTTAATCCAACTGCAAAGTGTCATTACAGTGGCAAAGTTAGATGGCTTTGTCTTATCGTGTGGCTGTTAAAAATTATCCTCAGAAGGCACAACTTTGTTTTAGTTTAAAATGACTGGTTAAAATGTAATTGTAACTATCTTCAGTACTGCTGCCATCTGTGTACTTTTTTATATGTGTCTGGAGAATATACGTTTCTGCTGTTTATGGCCCAACGCAGTGTTCCTTTTGGACTGTCTATGCTCATAAACTGTCTAATACTGCTGAGGAAAAGGAATGAGAAATGGTAGAGTAAAGTTTCCTGTTTTCGTGTGGTGGTGAAGTATAGAAAAAGAGGTAGTTTAAAGTTATATGATACTGGAATTCAGTATTCTTTTTCTTTTAAAGTATTCCCTCCTTTGCTTTTTCCATTTTACAGTGCAAGTGACTTTGCCAAAAGCCATCATTCTGCACAACTGCATATATGAAATTATGTAGAAGGAAGGCACCAGTGTTAATATATAGGAGAGGGAGTTGAGAGGAATGAGATTTTATTACCAGATTTGGTTTTGATCTGCTATACGATCACAGACAGTGCTTGCTGTAAAGGAGGGCAGATGCTTTCCCTGATACCTGCCTTGATTTGAATTTGTGAAAGACTTTATCCAAAATAAATTAGCAGTTTCCTGTGTCTTCTAACCCTCATTATGCTTCTCTGGGTTTCAGTTGATTTATATAATCTTGAAAGTGAGGTGCCCAAAACTCAGACGGTATTCCAGATGAAACTCTACCAATGTTTAGGTATGGAGAAGAGTTCCTTCTTATGCCTTGCAGGACATCCTCTTGTTTATGCATCATAGTACACTGTTTGCTTTCTTTGCAACAGTCTGATGTTGTTTACTTACTGTTCATTAAAATCCGGGATCTGTATCTGCTGACTCTGATGCTTAGCTAGTGTCTTCTCCTCCTAACGTGTTATTTTTCCTGATTTGTCAAGATGGTTTTGAATTCTAATCTTCTATTCTAGTGTACTTGCAGTCTCCTCCCTGCTTTCCTGTTTTTGCAAGGAATATTATCACTCTTTCTATTACAGATTCTTTGTGTAACTATTGGAGAGAAGCAGACTTCAAGCAGACTATACCATCTTGTTCAATAAGAGACCTTTAAACACTGGTAACTGCTATGTGTCATTTGTCAATAAACTTTGCATTTACTCTGTAATAGATTCATCTAGGTTTTATTTCTCTAGCTTAAGCAACATACCTATATAAGATGTTCTACCGCTAAAAGAAAAATACAGTTGGTGTTTTGTTTTTTTTTTCTTGCCCTGTCATGTTGTTGCTCTGTATGTGCTGTAGAATGTAACAGTAATTGTACTGAAGGGCTTTTATGCCCTTTATTGGGAGTTTAGAGTTTGGCAAGATGTTCTGTTTTGACTGTGTGAAGAATTTCTTGAACCTTTAGGCCAATAATCTGTTTGTGGCTCTGCTTATGTTTTGAGTATTCCATTCTTTTTTGCATGTTTTCTTGTGCCGCCTTCTTGTCGTCTGATTTTATTTGAACTGTAGGTTCTCTAGGAATATTTCTGCATTTGCATAGTGTGTGGATGAAAGTCATTCTAGTCTCTAGACCGGGTAGCAATACAAAGAATAGTTGACCAGATTACAAGTCGTTGGAAAAGTCTAACCATTATGAGCTCAGTATAGACTAATTAGTGGTTTGATTTCCAGATTTTCTAGAGTTTGTTTGCTTTGTGGTTACTCAGCCCCAGGGCTCCTGGGAATAAAGACGACCTGCTCTGCAATTGTTACTCCTATATAGTATTGTACCAGCCCCCTGAGGTGTAAAGGGATGGGGATAAGAGGAAATTAAGATTGGGCAATGCATATGTCTGTTACAATACAAATGTGCCCAGAGATCAAAAGTAAAATCTTGTTTGCTTGGAAACTAGTAGTAGTAGAGATAATTGTATCACTTCCCTCTTTGTGTCTACAGGACTGCTTTGTGAGAATAATGTATTTGTGTGGAGCCAGGTGCACAGCTGGGACTGCTTTTTCATGAAGTATGATCTGGAAGTTTCATGATGCAGTCTGCTTGCTGCTGTTGACTAGAGAATCTGCCTTTTTCAGTCTGCAAAATTTCTTTTCCTTCCACGCATAGTGGGATGGTAACAACAGACATCCAGACCAAACTATTGCAGCTAGATGGTTGATGATCCTGTGCTGCCTTGAAAATAGGAGTATCTAGCTTCTCAGTCTGCAGTTTTTCTTCTACGGCTGAGGCTCTTGTGCATTAGAACAGTTGGGGGTTTTGCTCTGGTTTCCCTCCTCTGTTTTGCTTAGAATTGGAATCTGTGAGCTATATATAATGTAGCAACTTCGTTCTGATTTTTCTACAAGACGACTCAATCTTCTTTATTAAGAACGTGTATGTCTTGTGTCATTGTTCATTGAAGTTGCAGCTATCCATTCACCCCAATTGTCTATTTAAAGAAGGAAACCATCACTTTAACAGCAAGCATTTTAATTCATTTGGCAGAAGTTCCATATAATCCGAGAGAGAGTCATTCCAAATACGGGTTCCAATGAGAATCTACATTATTTTGGTAACCTCATCAAAACTGTCATGTTGCTTCTTGCTAAAATGCATAGCTGTATCTCATTTGAGAATGTAGTACTTCTGTTGTAATATTCTAGGTAAACAAAATTAGATTTAGAGGCTTTTATTAAATAAGACTGAGCAGTCATCTGCAGAATTTTAAACAGACAGGAATGAATGAGGTGCTGTTTTTTGTTGGTGAGACTACATCTGAATTTCAGTAAGACACTATTCCACCCCCACCCCCCACAATACTCTGTTAACATTTTTGATACTCCAGTTTCGATGAGCTGCATTGCCCACCCCAGAATACAGATCATTGTCTTTGTCTTTAAATTCCAGTATTTTCCATACTTTTGTATTTATCCTGTCTCATAATTTTGACCTGCGGCAGAGAGTGCTTTGCTCTTCAGTGATATCTGAGGTCTTGATTGGATTCTTGGCAGACTGTGGTATTGTATTTTTCATGATATGCTGGTTAGCAAAATCACTTCTAATACATTAACTAAACACGGCTTTTTCATGCAATTGAAACCCTTAGCTTGTGTAGAGGAAAACTGCTTTCAAAGAGCTTACTGTTTGGATGCTTTTTGTAATTTCATAAAGGATCCCTGTAGGGAAAAGGAGGGCTTGCTTAGGGCTGCAGGCACATACCAGTGCTCTGGGTACACTATTTCTCAAGAACATTAGTTGAAGCAAACTGGCTTCAGATGTTGGCGATCTTTGAAATACCAAATGAAGTTATTTCTCTGCAAAGCCTAGGAACAATACTAGCAAGCTATAACTGGATAATTGGAAGTTTGATGTAGGGCTAAATGTCTGTTTCTCTATCAGTCGTAAATTTGTGCATTACCAAATGTATGTTAAGTCTTTTTTTCTTCCAGTAGTTGTGAGAGAAAATGCAGTGAAAGGTAAGGTAGGTATGAAATACTAAGATGACTGTTTTAATTCAGACCCTTGCCTTCTTTTATTTTCTGTGATTTCCTTAAGCAATGTCTTATTCTAGCAAACTCCAGGTCTGTCCAGAGAGGTTTGGGACGATATCTAAGAACCGTTCCCTTTTGTCCCTTATTTAGCAAATTCTCTCAATTCTTCAGGAACAGTACAGGAGCCTGCTGCTCACCTTTTTAGTGATGTGTCCTTTTCCATATCATTTTCTAGCTAGATAGTGAAGAGCTATTTTTGGAAGAGGAATTGACTGATAAAACATTCAAGGTTTGCTTGTGTCAAAAACTGTGGGAAAAATTCTTAACCCAAAAAATCTTTTGAATATGCACTTTCATATGATTTCCTAGTTGGTATATACAATCAGCTGCCTAAGGCTGGCATGTGTTGGGCTTGTATAACTTTCTCTGGTTGCGTGGAAGAGCTTCATTTCACGGCCCTTCCCGGCATTGTAATGGAAACAGTCACACCTGGGCAGTGAGCACAAAGTTTCTGAGGAGGTTTGGGTGCAGAGCATATGCACAAAACTAGTATACTGTGTATTCGAACAGATACACTCTCTTCTGCTTCTGTGATGCCCCTAAAATGGAACTACTAGAAGCAGACAGACATTGCTGAAACAATTTGTGGACCCTGCTCCTGCTTGTCGTATTTTCAAGGAGCAGATTGGCAATAATAAAGGAGATTGTTATTGGCTAGAAATGCTGTTTTGGGGTTGGCAGCAATGCTTACTACTGTGCCTCCTTTTTCAGTTGGCTTAAGTGATCCACAGAAGAGAGGAACTAAGCTAAGTGATGAAGCTGCTGCCTGGAAATCCACTGACCTGCAGCTGATTCTGAAGTTGTCCCTAGGAAAGAAGGCTGCCAGATACAAGCTGCAAGCAGAATAAATTATCTGTGCAAATCACAAGTGGCATGTGGGTAGCAGGTTAATTGAGCCTGCATTACAGAAAGTTTGAGTAGTCCAAAATCAAGAGGTGGTCAACCAACTTCAGAGATTAAATAGCAACAAGAGGACAATACATGCTTTTTTCCTTCCTATGTGCCTTGTAATTCGTTTCAGTATAGAGTTTGCAACTGGTTCATACTTGCTGATGAGCCCAAACATGGATGTAAACCAGCTGAAAAGCAACCCAGGAAAAAAATGTAGTGGGCAATTGTTATACAGCTGAACAGGCACTAATGTAGGCAGAAAGGAGGGGCAGGAATGTGTGGTTTCTGGCAGCAGCACAGCTTTTGAAAGTAAAACTGCATCTTCAGTAAAAAGGGTAAGTATGAGTAAAAATGCTAACCAGGTTATTACACAGAACAAGCAAAGAAAAAGAGTGTTAGGTGCTTGGAACATCCTTTAAACTTTTGACAGCTCTAGGAAGGATTTTGTTACATGCCATTATTATGATGCTTTGTACTTTGACTAAGGTGAGCATGCCTGGCTGCATACAGCCTATCTTTACGTTACTTGGGGCTTTTGTGTATCATTAGGTCAGTGTCCTGGTTTTAGTCTGCATGTTCTGGTTTTAAAATGCATCTTAATATGCTGCATTTGGAGTTGTAATATATCCATGCATAATGAATTATAGCTGAGGTCAGAAACTATGCTGAATAGTAAGATTTTCAAACCACAGTATTTCTTCCTATGCTAAAATTCAGAATGAGATGTATAACAATCCATAAAATAGTTGGTACAGTTCATAACATGCTTGCATTCCTTCATTATTAGTAGTTTCATATCCATCTGTCAGCATGCTATGGCTAAACCATTAGCCAAGTTTTTGCAGCTGCTGCTTTACAAGTCTGTAGAATGTAGTTATCTCCAGCTCCTGTTTTTTTTGTCTACTAGTAAGAGGAAATTTTACAGAGAACTTACTAAATTGTCCAAGACTGTAAGTTCAGTTCTAGGTGAAAGTCTGTGATCTTGATTTAATTTACTTGGCCTGTGGTACTTTTCCTGTTATTTCTATCGTTCGAACTACATTGTTTGTAGCAGTTCTTTCAAGTAATAGTGGTTTGTTTAATTTGTTTAATCTCATTAGAAGCTCTGCACATGGTTGTCATAGTCCTGTATTTTTGTAGTTCTATTTTTAAGAATATTTTGTGCAAATTATGGTTGCTGATTTGATCTGACGATAGAGCCCCTAGAAAGGTCTGTTTTGAGATGCGTGGGTCTGGGTAGTATGCGTGGGGTTTTTTGTTTTGACTCCCTCCATTAAAACATGAATGGAGATGAATATTTTTTGCATCAAAGACAGCTATTGATGTAGAAAGTGCTATGTATGTGGACTGCCAAACTACTTTGTGCATGATACTGAACAGTTATTGGAGAAAAAGTTAAGATTCAAATAGTTTCATACTAGTTACTTGGAGATGCAAGGTTTCTAGAAGTATTTTTGTGGTCCAATACCTCTGTGTGTGCTTTTTTAATTCCAGTACTGTCATATTCCAAAGGCCACAGTTTGTAAATCATGATAGATACCTGCTTTCTCTCCCATTTTTGGTGCCAGCTAAAATCTGTTAACATAAATATGAAATTTCTAAATGATAAAATAATATTTGTGTATATTTACAAGGTTCTGTCTCCTAGAATAACATAATTTGTGCTGATAGGATGTAATGAAACCTTTGCCATCTTATAAAATCCAGTGCTAGGGATTAAACTGCATTTTGCATACTTGACTGTCCCACCTGCATTCAGTCCAGCCATTCACCTCTGATTGGACCACTAATATGTCAAACCTCTCACCTGTTCAATACGGTGGCTGTTGAAATACGTACCAGCAAGTTATGTTTCCGTTCATTTCCAAAGCCTTAAACTTGTTATTTTCATGCCAAGAGCCAACTATTACCAGACATTATTACAGAACGGTAGTAGACCAGTCTGTTACTAGGCTTCTATTTCAGTTGCCTTAATGTCTTGTTTGCTTGTTTTTTCTAGTGGTGGAGTGTTCTGCCATGGGGTTAGTATGAAAGAATATCTGCCTTCTGTTTGGTTATTTCAATATTCATTTCTCTTGAGGACAAACAATTCGTGCAGAAGCCTGTACTGTTTCTTCTTGGTCACTGCAATTGAATCCTTTGTTTGAATGCTAGAGGTAAGTTTTGCATCCTGGTGAATATGTCGCAAAGTGTTGGTACAACGACCTAATTGCTACTTTTTTTCCATAGGGCCTCCTAAATGTAAGGAGATACTAAACAGAGGAGATCTGTGAATAGCTAGGAAATGACAGCTTGGATAGCTGGAGTACAGTAAACTACTGGACCTCTGCAAATGTCATCAACTTGTTTGGAATTAACGATGCAGCCTGAATGCTAGGTGCTGCTTAAAAATGTGAACCTGGTGCTAGTACAGTTGTAGAGCCTTCTGGAGTTTTGAGCAGAAAACATAAGAGTTTGTAGCCAGGCTTGAAGCATATGCATGTCACACAGATGCTGTAATTGATTCTATTGAATATAACTTTAGCATGTATGCAAGTTTGGGTTTTTGTAGCTGTAATGTTCCTCAGATGCTGAGAATGTCCGAAGAAATGCTAGGTAGTTAAGAACAGTCAGTTGTGTTACCACAGTTCATCTGAAGGTGAGACAGCATTGGCTCTCTTGGCACAGCAAACTGCCTTCTTTCTAGTAGTTGAATACTCTATAATTAAGATTCTGTTGTTTAAGAAATCATGCAAGTCATTGGCATTTTTTAGGCAAAATATGATTTAGATTAGGTCCATAAATTTTGCTATATGTGAAGAGAAAAACTCAAGTGAAGTAAATTTTCTGTGGTACCAGGCAAAGATGCCTGGTTCACGATGCTGTGGTATCAGTGATATAAGTTATATAGGTTGTATTCCTGAGCTCTAAAAATAGACACAAACTCAATTACTGTCACATGCTTCTGTCAGAAACTATAGATGGAATTACAATGTTATGTTTTTTTATCAGTGCCAAAGTTTTTCAGTAGTCCATGTACTGACACAGTCTACAACCTCAGAATACTTTAATTACTACAGCTTTTTTCTCAGCTTCAGTAGATCTGCTTCCTAGTTTCAAGTTGTAACTGATGAGGTAAGGATAAAGAGAAGAAAGATTGATAGGGAGTGTTGTGAAAGCTTTTTATTAGCTCAGTTGATACAGTCAAGGAAAAGGGAGAGCTTTTCACTAGAAACCTGAATAAGGGCTTGGGAAAACCTGCTTGTCAGGAGAATATTCCTGCCTGTAAACTTTCCCTCATCTAGGTTAGGGTCTGTAGAATTACTGATGAGCAGAGACATTAAGCTTTCCTAGGTTCTCTGTAAGTGTTACTTAACCTGAAAATTTCTTTTATGTTTAAATTGCAGTTTTGTAATATACTGTAAGACCCCAAATGCTTGTGGTCATTTGCATCCTGCTGTATGTGAGTGATTTAGTAAAGTACGCAGTACTGATAAGCTTAATTGTTTTTTTGGGGGGGGACTCACTCCCCTAGTGTAGGTATGTGGAAGTTCTAACAGAAGAATAAAGACCACAGAGTTTTTTGTTTGATAGAAATACTTGTAAGACATTTTGTAGAGCGGGCAGCTTATAGTTTGTTTTGATGGTACTGAAACGGAAGCAGAAAGCTGACACTTCTCCCCCTTTCTGCACCAAATCTTAAAGCAATTTGAAGTGAAAACTGACACTGCTGAAACCTCTCTTGAGTTTTTGCCATCATCACCATAGTTGATATGTATCCTTGGTGTTTCATCTGTTGTATGAAGCTGCTGGGAACATCTGTCTTATTCCTAAAGATTTTCTTTTTCCCTTGTTTCAGTATGTACCTCAGAGATATCTCCAAATGGAGTCCTCTTTTGCCGGTGATCATTATTTCTTCTTTTATTGGTTCATTTCTTTTCTTATCCCCTCTAAAGAGCAGATAAGAATCCAGTTTAAAGACACCTTAAAATCTAATGTCTTGTTATACCAGTCTCACAATATTAAATCTAACTTCAATATGAGGAGTGAATTTTCCTTGAAAACGGTGAAGAAAGTGCAGCATAGATTAGTTAACACCCTTTTGTGGTAATTTCTTGCTAGTCTTTTTTCCACTCCCCTTTTGTATATTCTTCATTTTACCTGTTCAAGGCTGAAGAGATGTTATCCACATTCTTTACAACAGCAATCAATTTACAGTGCCTATTTAGTCACTATTGAATTTCTTGGATTTTATATGTTTTCTGAAACAAACAGAACCATGTTGTCTTGGTCAGTTGGGATGAAAATGTGGGTGGCTGACAAATTCAGACTGTACTCATCAGACTTAGAATCACTAATATTTTATGTTTGTGATTAAAGGTGAAATTTCACTGGTAACTTTTTGACAATGATGCAGGCTTTTATATATATGTGTATTATGTATGTATTTATATACACATAAATAAACACCTTATGTACACATAAATAAACACCCTATGTTACCTTTTTTATTCTCACAGAAGCATTTGTGCCAGCTATACAGTGAGTGGAGTGGGGAACTGATCCAGCTGAAAAGTGATCTTTCAGTTATTTTTTCTGAGTAACATTTAACCTAAACACAATATCCTTGCATCTCGCCCTGTTCATTTGTATTCTACTATAGTCCCTACACCTTTTTGTAAAGAACACCTGTGTTGCTAACCAGTCTTTATTTTTAAACTTAGTTATCCTGGTAGCAGCTTGTACTTTCTTGAATCGCATC
>VZTL01034713.1:7208-31887 GCA_013400535.1 Scopus umbretta | reverse complement strand
AGGGAGGGAATTCAGACAATTGATGAATGAAGCGTTTTATGTCTGGGACAGTAAATATTTAACTGGGAAATTTAGAAAAAGCAGTGCTGCTGAGTTTTCAAGGCCTCCTCAAAGAAATCATCTTTCCTGCAGTCACAAAACAAAAAGAACAGAAAGGAGGACAGAGGCTAGAAAACACAGGGAAATCGGAAAAGCTGTGTCCCTCTGTAGTGCGCTGCAGTCCTGCATCACCTTCATGTCCAAGAAACCTGCTGCAGCTGCTCCTCTCAGATGTCTGCAACACACTGCAGAGCATTTCTGCCTCCCCATTCAATTTATTTGAACACCCCCAAAATCCCATTCATCACATTAGATCAAATCACCAAATGTTCAGTGCTTTTCTTTCCTTGGACAATCAGACAACACAAAATGTGACCTACCTAGGAATCCCAAAGTGATGGGAAAGGGTAGGTTTTTCCAAGAAAATATCTTTCTCAGGATTTTCCACTGTTGTGTCTGGCGGCTTTTGGACATGAGAGTGGCACCAGCAAATACCTGGAACTTTTTGGCATGCAGCCCTTAGTGGCCTCGTAGCCAAGTTGCCAGGATGCATAGGGATGGTTTGTTATAGCATCTTGGCAAGGAGAACCACAGGCTTTGGAAGCCTGATCCAGGTGACAGCAAGAGTTCCAATGATTTCGGCAGTTAACTGGAGTTGCTCTTAAGCACCAAAATCAGCTAAATCCTCCCATTCACTAACTAGGTTATAGTTTGTGGGTTGTCCTGGAAAAGTAGTTCCAGACAGTCTTAACAGTTGTTCTGTGACTGACTTTACTGGCTCAGAAAGAGCTGTGTCTCTCATTGCCTTCTAAGATGTCCCAGATGTGAGTTGTGCGCGCTTGAGGTCACAGCGCATTTTGTAGTCAAGAACAGTGGAAAAGAGAGGTCCCTGAGGGCTGCATGCTCCACCACTGCAACGGACTCAAGGGCCTTCTCCTCTCTGGCAGAATGCACACAATGTCACCAGTGAAATGCCTGCCTAGCAGAGCTATGACAAGGAGGCTTAAATCGACACTTAACTACTCAACGGCTCACCCAAGTGGAGACTAGAAAGAGGATCTGCCAGGGACAAAGCGTTCTTAGGGAGGTAACGCAGCCTGCTGCCTTGAGAGCAGTGCATCTCTTCAGAGCTAAGCACTGGCAAGAGGAGTGCAGGAAGGACAGAAATAAAGGACCAGAGAAGAGATCTAACAGGGAGATTAAATGGGCTTTTTCTTGGGATTAGCATGTCCCTGGAACACGTCTCCCCCGATCTTGATGGTGGGGTGTTGGCTGGTTCTCTGGGCTGCTTCCATAGAGTGATTCACTTTCTTGTTGAAGGTGGTCAGAAGTTGTCCTTTTAGGCTACCAAATCTTGAGCAGACAATGATGGGAGAGACATTTAGGAGAAAGCTATACAAGGACATGGTGGCAAAAAAAGAAAATACTTTGGTGTAACAGAGGATATGCACAACTTAGTAAACAATAAGGAGTGGAAAAGAAGGGCACTGGGCTTGTTCAGCCTGGAGGAAAGAAGGCCGAGGGGGTACCTAGCTGCTGTCAACCACTGCCTCACAGGGTTACAGAGAAGAAACAGACTCTTCTCACAGGTCCACATAGAAAGGACAAGAGACAATGGGCACAGGTTGCAACAGGGAAAATTTTTTTCGCAAGACTGATGAAGGTCTGGGACAGGCACCAGAGAGGTGGTGAGATCTCTGTCCTTGGAGATTCTCCAGACTGACAGGACAAGGCCCTGGGCAACCTGACCTAGCTTTGGTGAGTCCTCTTTTCAGCAGGGAGTTGGGCTGAAGACCATCAGATGTAAACCTTTCTGTGCTTCATCAAGAAGCTCCACAATGATCCTTCTGAGACTTCTCTCAACCCCATGAGCTTCAATAACAATACGTTGTGTGGGTATTTATATGAGGACAGAGCCTGGGCTATGGGCAGATGTGGGAATGTAGCTGTGTACATGCCTCATACTGAGAAGAAATATGCCCAACACTGTGTTTTGAAGGAAAAGCGCCTCCTTCGCTATCCTTCCCAGCTACTGCCCCATTGGAGAACATTACACAGTCCTCAGAAAGCAAAGCTAAACCTTTCATCAGATGTGCCTGATGGCCATGTGTAAAAAAATTATGTCATGAATGCTAGTGCTGTTTGATTTCTGTAGAGCAAAGCCTATCACATCACCAGCCTTTGGAGGAATGGCCATGTCATCACCAAAAGAGCTTTTGGATAAGAAGACCTCAGCTGTTGGCAACTTCCACATACTCTGCAGCAGGTGGGAAGAGGCATGAAGGACACAGGGAAAACAGGGATAGACAGGAGCTCTGCAGAGCAGGTAAGGCAGCAATGAAGTTGTGGAGTGCAGATCAGCTGGAAGTGTCCATAGACTTGGGAAGGATCTGCTGAGCCTACAGTGGGATGCTGCACTAAGGGCTGAACGGGGATGACAAGGGAAAATGAAAATCAGGAAGCTCAGGCAGGTTTGGGCTCTGCTGCAGAGAGCACAGATAGAAGTTGTTGTCTGAGCTAACTGGCTGAATGGAAAACCTCATGGTTGGCATGTGTTTGTATTCCTCCACAATTTGAAAAGGCCTTGAGCTCACAGACTGCTTCAGAGCAGAGGCAAACCCACCACCACCATGTGGTATGAGAGTAGCTGGTGGAGGGGCCAGACTTGCCCCTCATTGACCTCATCAAGAGGGAACTGTGTGAAGACCTCTTTCCTGGAAGGACCCATGAGGACCAAATGTGGAAGGGATGGGCCTTTAGCAGCAGAAAGGACAGTGGTGCCACCACTGCAGACCTCTGGAAGGATGGAGGCAAGGAGACAAGTGGAAGTGAGAGATCTCTAAGCATGGCTGGGAAGGCATAGATAGACTCTGGAAGTGCATGGACATGGTCTGGAGGTAAATGGGGCTGTATTTCTCAATGTCTATCTTTTGCGTCTGTGAGTCACCAGCAAGCTGGAGGAATGGCTCATACAAGGATCCCCCTACGCAGAAATGTGTGTGAGCAGTCCCTGTGTGCCATGGAGCACAGCTCCATCAGGATGTCATCTGGAAGTACCTGTGCAGCTAGCTCTGCCCACCGGGAAGCAGCTCTCTGTGGGTGTGTAAGCCCACATTCAAACTTCAAGTTTTTCAGTAGAAAATATCTTCTTTTTTTCTTAGTCTTTAAACATTTTTCTTTCAACCATAAATGGTTTTTAACAAATCCTACACAAAATTTCTCAACTATTTTTCAACAAAAAAACCCCACATGTCCAAAGTCTCTGACCTTTTAACAAAGGATTTGCCATTTTTTGAGAGGATCTCCCCTCTCACCAAAGTGATAGGTCTCTCCCTTTCCCCCTGAGCCTTTTTGAGACCTACCTAACTGTCTGTTCCTCCTCTTTTCCTAGGGAGAGTAGCCAAGCAAATCTGTAGGACATTAAGCTCAAACATGTTCTATCTCTGCCCCATGAGACAGAAACTAGAAGTAGTTTGAGGATCATTTTGTGGTTTCCTCAGGGCAGCAGACAAAGGAGATACAACAGTGCTGGAGATGGAGAAAAGGACATCTGGAGACCTGCCCAGGGAGGCTCAGCACTTGCTGTCTTGCAGCAGAGCCTGTCCTGGTAGATGACACCCAGGCATCCAGTGCTTTGACCAAGTGAGCTGGTATCCTCAGCCCTCGTGTGGAACACCCAACAGCTGGCATCTCTGCACTTGCTCTTTACACTGCAGCTACACCAACAAAGGTCAGATTTTGGGACTGTTGATGTATGCTGCTGCCTTCAGTCTCCACTCAGAGGCTCAGGGAAATTAAACTCAAATTCTTTATGGCACCATGTCCCAGAAAAGACAAAGGAAGTGGACAATGGACAGGCAGGACACAATGAGTAACAACTTCTCTCCTGAAGTTTAAAAACTCCAAGTTCTCCTCACTTGCTTCCCTGGACTCCTCGGGGCATGATGCTGTTGTATCCCAGGTTGCTGCTTTGGCTGGTCATTGCAGATTTGTTGCCAGTTTCTGTTCTTCACCTCTCTCAGCACAGTGGCACACGCAATAATCCTTGCTGCTACAAAGTGTGTATTGAACAGATTGTTTCACTTCTTTTGTTTTTTAAATTCAGGGGTTTTGCACCCAAGGCAAAGGTTAGGGTGGTGACCGATCTAGAAGTACTTCAGTACATCTAGCTGGCTTGCACTTTTACATGTTATCACAAGCACAAGCTCCCTTCGGCTTCCTAGGATTTCTCCCCTCATAACAGAAATGCCCCAGAAATGACAATCACAAGCTAAATACACTGCATGTGTTTGAGGCCTGCCCACCAGCTCCTTTCTCTTCTCTCCAGCATACATCATCTGAGCTTTTGGACCTCTCTCCTTTTAAAGCCCAGAGAGACTTTGCCAATAGTCCTTATGTAAATGGAAAATTTATGCACACACACCCATGCATGTGCAGTCATCCCTTCTGCTTGCTCACATACTCTTGCTCTCTTGAAAAGGCTGTCAGACATCTCAGTTTTTCCAGTCAAGGCCTCTTTTTCTGGTTGCAAACTTTACCAGATAAATTTTGAGGACTCATTTATCTATGTTAAATCCAGGTCTAACAATGCCCAGATGGAGATTTTCACCAGTCTTGTGCTGTTCCTGTGCTGTAAGTCCACTGATTTTAGGAACTGCCTCCCAAACTATATCCCATTGCTGTGCACCCACACAGTGGGTGTGGATGGTAGCATGGGGACTATATCCATGCACTACAACCCGATCTCCTTTTAAATGAAACTGTGTCTTAGAATGAAAGAAATTGGAAGCTATAATTAAGTCTCAGTACCTCATTTTCCATCTTGTCACCCTATCATATCACCTGACAACTTTGTCAGTGGGCTAACTGTGTTAAGAAAATTCTATTTGATATCTCTTATATCATGATGCATGACATTTTACTCATGTAGACTAAGCCAATCAAGTACTACCTGAGGTTATTCCCACAGCATACTCCTTAGAAGGGTATGGGTTCCCCACCCTTCAAAAAGAAACTGCAGAAACTGCAGATTTTGTACTGCAGCAAAGGTGGCCAACAGATCACATGTGAAGACCTACAACAACCCCAATGATGTATGAGCTGCCCCAAAAATGCTGAAACTTCTTGACTGTATGAGAGATCCTGGGTTGGAGGAAGCAGTGCTAAGCTTCCTCCCCTTTCTGCCTAGCTTCCATTTGAAATCTGCAGCAGCCATGCAGGAAACCAGGGAAATGTGACTCACACTAATTTACACCCATGAGTGATCCTGGATTCTCACCAGTCCTGCCCAAACTCCAGCTAAAGGCACAGTGTAAACAGGAGGATGGTAATTATAGCAGTCAAATGGCTTTGCCAGCATCTTCTACTTAATCTCATTTTAGGTGCCTAATTAGTATCCCTTGATAATCTGTGATGTACTTGTCACATGGAATAAAAAACAAGAAACTGATTAAAAAAAACCTCTCTGTGGAAAGTCCTATTTCTGACTGTTCCTGACACAGATCCAGCAGGCATCTGTTCTCAGCACATAGCTCCAAAGTAGCTGAAGATCTAGGAAAAGATGCTGTTTCTGATGAAGTTTACAGCTGATAGAGGCATGAGTGCAGTGGTACCTATGCAAACACACGGTGTTGTGCCACACATGGAAGATGCACAACTGTCAGCAATTTTTGGAGAGTGGGGACTTGCTGAAATACATAAAAGAGGCTCAGTGACACCACATGAGCAGCCCACAGGGGAGCAACGGCTCGGAGGGTTAATGGGTCACAAGTAGCCATGTGGTCCTCTCTGTACACCTCTAATGAAGAGAGGATCATGGTTAGGCTCTTTAGTACAGATAGACCAGCCCACTTGTAACAACATTGCAACAGTTGTAAGATTGTAGTCAGAAACTGTATCCCTCCTATGTTAAAGTAATTAGCAACTAAAGGGTTTTTTAAAAACAATTTCTACAAGACCCTGCCTGAGAGGTGGTGTGCCCATCACCCCACGTCTCCTGATCTCTGTCCTCCCTGTGAAGAGAAGACTAGTTCACAGCATGCTGACTGTGCGTGGCAGCAGGTGAGCCAGAGCATTCATTCCACTTCACTTGGACCAGAGGGAAACCTCCCTCTTTTGTCCTTTTAGAGGGTTTTCACTCATTTGAAAAAAAAAAAGCAGTTCAAAGTGAGTTTCAAACTGAAAGCTCCTCATGAAACAAGAAAGCAAAGGAGTTCATCTGGAAAATGTCAAAATGTGTTGTTTTCGCTTTCAGGAACTTTTACTTCCCTCTTTTCAACTAAAGCTATTTGACAGTTTGGATCAAATTCAAGAAATAATTTAGTCTGCCACCAAAGTACACCTTTACTGGCTGAAGTGTGCATCTGAAAACTCCAGCCACAGTGCTGTCCCAGCCTGTCTGCCATCATGGTGTTCCTGTGTGCAACAAAGGGGGTTGTGTAAGAGCATCGCTATAAGTGAAACTATATGGACAGGCTTCAACTGCAGTACAGTACTACCTTTACCAAGCCCATCTGCTTCAGCTAAAGCAGGTCTTTCAAAAAGAGGCAGTCTGAATCTTAAGGCTGCATAATTAAATTACTGACAAATTCGCAACCAAATCATCCATGGTCTGATTCCTCATTGACAGACTTCTGTTTCAAAAATGCAAGAAATCCCTAAGTAAACAGTGCAGACCTGTCATCAGATTTGGCGATGTGTATCTTTGAAAGTTACAAGGAATTCTTTTGCTTGTGTGCAAAGGCTGTAACAAGTCACTTAAGTCTCCAGTGCCAGAGCCAAATCTGGATAGCATTTACTAGCAAAGCAAAGGTCACACCATCACTAGCAGTGGTGTTTGACACGGTAGCTTCCCTCCAAATTTGCCAGGCTGCTTCACCAAATCCCCAACCTGATTTCACAAGACGGGAATGTGAGGACACCAGAAGCATGCATCTGCCCATTGGTCCCTGGGCAGTGACTGCACATGAGGCTGGCCAGGTCCCAGGGCTATCTCTGACACCCTCTTCTCTGTGGTGGTTGGTGTCCAGGGTTTGGGCTTGCCCTGGGCACATGACATTAAAAATCCCTGTCTTCAGGGTCATTTATGCAGTCTGTTGAGCTGAGAGCATGGATCCTACCAGCTGGGCCTCCCCTACCTATGTCCTTTCCTCTGTGGTCAGGGACCTGGAGAGATGCTCCACTCCAGAGAAGACCGTTTAAGAGTAGTACCAGATTTGTCACTAAGATTTTCTCCATTCTCAGAAAAAATAAACTGATTTTCCATTAAAGGAAGAATAACACTCATATTATAAATAGCAACTTTTGTCTTACTGGTCTGCTTTCATAATGCTGTTAGTGCTTGCCTTCTCAAAAGATAGCTGATCACCAGCACAGACAGCAAATATTTAATAATTATTCCAGTCAAAACACAACAAGCAGGTTTTGCCTGGAGCCTGTATGGATCCTGGTGTGTGTGCTCGGAGAGGGCCTTTTACCTGCAATTGATTTTCTTCAGGCAGTCGCAGCAGCAGCTGACACACACCTGATGGTGGTTGCCGCAGGACAGGGGAACAACATCTATGAGCCTGGAGGAGAGACCACCCTGACAAGGACAGGAGCAATATCAGGGGTGAACCTGGCACCATATAGGAGGAGTGAATTGCTGGACTGTATGAAGAAAACCTGCCATGCCTGCTTCCACTGATAGGAAAGCATCATCGGCCACCAAGAAAATACTATATTTTGAGAAAAAAGCACACGAATATGCAGACAGAGCATTCACACAGCTGCTTGCTGGTCCCATTAAGATTTTTTGTCACCAAATCACAGGAAGATTTACATGGGAAGGTACCACCAGAGGTTTCTGGTCCAACCTTCTGCTAACCTCAAAGTTTGAACAGGTTGCTCAGTGCCTTGTCCTTGAAGAGTCTGTTGGTACTCCTCAGCAGCAGCAGCAGTGAAAGCCTGTTATCTGAACCTCTCTGTGCCTTGGCCCTGAGATTGCCTGTACAACTGTGGCAGTGCAGGATGCTTGGGCATCACTTTGGTTGGTGCACTGGTTTGCCTGGTGCCATCCAGCTCTCCGACTGACCCGGTCCTGCTGCCAGTCTGTGTGAAAAGCCTGCAGCCGGAGGCTCCAGGGCTCCTCAGACCTCAAAGGGGCTTCCGAAACTGCATTCATGGCCTGCTTCTGGGTGGGAACGAGAAGTCCTGAATGCTGTCCAGGCTGAGCTTCAAGTGCTGCACTCACTGGTGAGCCCTCCCAGGGCTGCTTCTGGGGACACCCTGTTTCCAATGAGTGTTGCTGGAATTACGTGCCTACAAAAACAGGACAAGTGGAAAGGATGTGACCATCAGTAGCTTTTTTAATTCAAATGGGGGAAAGGAACAGCTCTGTTTCCCTGCTAAGGCCTTGTTTCACTTTTATTTGGTGTGTTCAGCTCCTGTATAGAGATGTTGACAATACTGATGATGCTTGTGATTAATTATTAATACAACACTTAAGAGGCTGAGCTGTGAGCTGAGACACCTCTGTCCAGGGTACAAACACAGAAAAGAAAGGTGGAACAAACACAGGACACAAGGAGCTGGAGAAAGGGAGACAACAGCAAGACTCTAAATTGTCTGTAGGTTTTCACAGGTACTTCAGAGAAGAAAGCTTTAAAGAGAAATCAGGAGAATTATAACATGTGAATAAACCATTGAAAAAGGAGAATTATATTTAGCCAGTGGAATAGATGGAGATGTGGAAAATGTCTGTTTCTTTTTGTCAAGTATATCTCCTAACAGGGAACCCTGTTTCAACTTGATGCAGTCAGACATTTTAGAGTCCGTATAGGAAAACTGCATTCATAGCTGTGGACATGTCTGAAGGAAGATCCTGCAGGGCTGCTGGGTTGCTTTTAAGGCTTAGGACTTTAATTTTGTACTTCATGAAAATCACAAAGTTGACTGAAACAAAAATTCACACATGGGAGGGAAAATGACAGCAGTCTGTTCTTGAGGGAAGATTATTCTGTCACACAGGACACAATAGAGACCTCTTCTTTTACTACTTTAACAAGTTCTGCTTCATGCTGGCATTCCTGCTTCAGAAAGGCACTGTCATGGGAAACGGATTCTGCCTGGAGACCAGACATTGTTCAGGATATCCCTTCTACCTCTGCATGCTATTCAGCATTAACGCAGCTGTAAGCAAAACCCTGAAACTGTTGAAATTGCTTTCTTCATCTCCCTCTTTCTCTTTGACAAATGTGTGACAAGGATGCAATTGTTTGAAAGCCCAGTGACAGAGAAAAGAGAGAGTGAAGCCTTCAGACGTGCCTCAGTGATTTAGAAACCTATTCCCAAGACTTGTGAAAGAGGTCACTGGAGGTCTTCCATAGGGTTCAGCTTCCCAGCAGGTCTCTAGATACCAAAGTAAAGGCACTTAAATGCCTCTAACAGCTGACCCTTTTGCGGATGTTCCCACCTAGGATTATCCTGGCTCTCGGGCTGAAGAATAGCCCTTAGCCAACTCATGGATCACAGGCTCTTCCCTTTGAATATCTGCAGTTTGTGTTGGGTAGCTGCCCATCCATCCAGCAGGAAGTTGTTTATTCATGAAAATGACTAAAGCTTTTGAAAGATGAAGATAAGGGTTCTTCTGATGAATCACTGCAGGGCTGCATTTGGGGAATACTGTTTTTTCGTTACCCAGAAGTTACTCAGCAGCCTGCTGGTAATGAAGCACAAACACCACAAGGATGTTCAGGTGTTGATCTGTGAATACATTCCCTGTCAGAGTCCAGCCCAGCCCAGCCCCCAGAACAGCCTTTTTTTCCTGCAGCTGCTAGGTCACCTTGTGCTTGAGGTGTGTGCTGGATCCTTGGCCCTTCTTGGCGTGAGCAAACGTGTGTGGACCCAGCCTCTGCTGAGCAATGGGGAGGAGCACTGGGAGCACATCTGCAGTGGAAACCTGCATCCTGCCACATGGACACCATGCCCCCCTCTCTTGAGGGAACCTTTACTCTGCCTCCTAAACACAGAGCGCTCTCCCTCCCAAGACCAGCACTCGGTGAGCTGACCTCCCCAAGCCACCCCTTCTCTGCCTGAGGGAGACCCTGAGGAGTCACACCTCCTCTCTCTGCAGAGCAATTCCTACTCCTCTGGGCTACATGCTGCCCCATGAGTGGGAGGGCATGGGGAAGAAGTGTCTGAGCCTCTTCTGCTAAGGCTAAGCTATTTAAAGATCAATGGGCCAGAAAGAGGGACCAAGGGTAAGCATCACTTGTGCTCGTGCTCAGAGGAGTGTTTACGCATTTTATGCATTTGCTGTTTCATGTAACAGCACTCCAGGAGTCCTTGGAGCAGTACAGGCACAATGGACCCCTTCTGGCAGCGGTCTGTGACTGTGACTGCCAGGTGACCCTCTCAGAGTCCTGTGCTATTTTGGCTGGAGACTGGGGCTCCTCCAGCCCCAGAACAGCATGTAGCACAGCTCGTGGTGGGATGGCCTGGCTGTTGCTCCTCTGTGGTGGACACTCACACTGCTCAGAAAGATGATGCCAGCTGATCCAGGAGAGCCACTTCTGTATCTCTCTAGCCCCTTAAGAGACTTGGCACCTGACAAGTGCTGCTGCTAATATGGTCATCCCCCTGTGCCCTGGGTCCACTTGGAACCCAGGGGCCACAGGACCTGCCAGCCACCCTATCTACAGCCTACCCATGGGGCCAGAAGCCCTGGGGACCTGTGTGTCTTCCCATCTGTGTCCCTGCAGGTTCAGATGGGGAAGCATGGGGGCTACTGGCACCAGGCACCCCCAGTGAACTTGCTCTGAGCACTGGGAGCAGAATGTCTTTCCCAGCGTAGCACCAGTTCTGCAAGCAGTGGTAAATTGCTCTCCATCTGCTCAAGAGCATGGTAGTGTAGATACAGCCCAGAAGTGTCATCCCTATGAGGTTTAGATGCCTCCATTGCTACGCCAAGAGTGGTGTTTGGGCAGCAGACTTAGATCCCAAGTCCTTTCATAAATCTGTGCACCAGACCTCCTACTCTGACTCAGAATAAAACCAGAAAGAAATGTCTGTCTTTCTGCTGACTCTCTCCCTAAGTGACCCCTCCTGAAAACCCTGTAGGCTTCCAAAACAAACAAACAAACAAGCAAAATATCAAAGAAATGGAATATGATGAAAACCAAAAAAATGGAGAAGAACCTCAGGCATCATTTAGGAAAGGCACAGTGTCTTGCTCCGGCACTGTGCCATCTATGCTCAATGCCTAGAAGGCTGGGAAAGGTTCTGGGAGAAAAGTCTGCTGCGCGGGAACATTTTAAGGGCCTGAGTGGTAATGAGTCAGTGCTGAGGTTTGGATTCAGATGTTTCCTACCTAGTACCTGCCAAATGTGCCAGACCTTGCTGGGGAAAGACATGGAAAACCATTATCCCTGGTTCAGAGAGAGGAAACAGGAGCTGAACAGTGGGCAAATCTGCCCAGGATAATGCCAGGAATTGGCTGAGGGTCTGGGATGATAATGTACAGGTTTCAGGCTCCCTGGGGCATAAGATGCAGGAGATGGAAAACCAATCATTCCAATCCCATAGCCATTGCTGTTCTGTTGGTTTGTGGGAAAGGGAAGGTAGGATGAAGAAGGGAAGGTGACGCCATGCTTTTGGTGCAGAGCCATTTCCTAATGGTGAAGGAACAAGGCCAGAACAAAAGAGAAATGCTCTGCCCCTGGAAGATCTGGTGGTCATCAGTTCACACTCCTGGGGACCATCCTGGTCCCTTGCTTCAGCCTTTCTGTGGCCATGCCCCTAGCCCTACCAGGCTTTGTTCTGCACATCATATGAGTCCGCCTCTGTTTCTGTTTGGCAGTGCTTGGCAGGCTTGGTGGCCAGGGACTTCAGGGGGCAGTTCAGTCCAGCTGTCACTGGCAGGTCCCAGGGCCACCTATGATGGTGGGTACTCCAAATTCACGCAACAGCTGGTGTCCTGTGTTACAGGGATGGGAGAAGGATCATGCTCTGTTACTCCTATCAACCCACATTTGAAATGGCACTCCCTGGGTCTGCTGTGGCTTTTCTGTGGTGCCTTCAGAGCTTCCTTCCTTCCTTTCCCATCTCCGTCAGAACAGTTCTGAAGGCTCACCTGCTCCCAGGTCCGTGTAGCAAACAAAGAGCTGGAGATAGTCTCAGCCAGATCATGAGCCAGATGTGCCGCTTTCCATCTCACAGGGTCTCCAGAATCTTAGCTGGGACTGCCTTGCTCTTTAGCTGCAGAGACAGGAGCTGGGCAGCTGAGACAGATCTCATCTGGCTCCATCAAGCACGAGAACGAGCTCCAAGCCTCAGGCTCCCAGCGTATTTAATGCTGGACTAGCTTCTACATCTCTGCATCATGCAGCGGGACGAACTATCTGCCAGGTTAGCCCCATGCAAAGCTGGGTACTGCCAAGAATGTTCCTGCTGAACTGCCCATGAGGGAAGAGGATCCCCAGTCATCACAGCGGGGTCTGGCAGCCCCTCCAGACAGGGAGCAGGAGCACACCCCAAAGCAGCTGCTGTCCGAGAAGATATTGCCTGGTACCTGGACCAGGACAAATGCTTTCACCTATCACACATGGCTGCTGCCCCTAAAAGGAGGTTGAGCAATAAACTGGCAGGAATTTGATCAGGAGCTAAATCCTAGTTACCGAATATGGGTTGCATCGGGCCAGCGTGTGGGTGCAAACTGCTCTTTATGCTCCATTTACCCTCATTCTGGCGCTGACCCCATCGTGAGCTCATTGGAAAACAGCCCTGTGCACACCAGCCCCGCTTCCCTCCACACCCAGCCATGGCCCCAGAGGCTCATGCAGAGCCGAAACACTCATCACTCAGTGGAGAGGTGAGGCAGCACCATCTGACTGCCGTGCAAGCTGCACTGTGCCTGGGGCTAGGTGAAGGTTTGGGATCAGAAAGCCAGCTGTGGTCAGTCCCCCAAGTGAACACCATGGGGAGAGGCTGAACTCTGTGATGGAAGAAGTTGGGATGAGCATCGGCTGTTGACTGAGTTTTATTTTTGACTTGCTAGCTGGCCTTAAAACAGCAACATGAGCTAACATTGCTTCCCTGGCCACAGCAACAACCCTCTTTGCCAAAGGGGTATTGTAGGAAATGGCATGCAGCAGCACATATCTCTTGATGCCACACAAGGTCGCTGGTGGCTCTGGAGCTAGGTCAGTGTCTACACTGACAGCTATGCCAAGCAGCTGGACATAAGAGGGAGAGGAGAGAACCCTCAAGCCCCAGGGTGTTGAAATGAAAACCCATTTCCCCATAACCAATGACCCAGCTTGCTCTGTAGCAACAGCAAGCCTTGGTGCTGCAGACATTAGCAGAATGTACCAGGAGACAAATCGAAGCCTGTCAGCACTCCCCTCACCCAGGGTCCCTGGCTCTTGGGGAATGCTCCTTCCAGCCCAGCCAGAAAGCATGCAAGGCCACTGCTCTGGTCCAGGTCCCCCAGGGTCCGGACACCCAGAGAGTGTCCCTTGTGACACAGCCCCCATCCAGGACCAAGGGGTCACAGCACTGCCAGAGATGCCACGGCGCATCCAGTTTTTCATGGGTTTCAGGTTGCGCCGGGAGGACATTCCTCTGGCACCACACTCCCTGCAGGGCTAATCTGTGGGGGAATGTGCCGGCATGCATAGCAGCCCCGTAGCAGCCTGGCTGGAGGCAGCAGCTTGGCCTGAGCCCCATGAGAGACCTGAGGAGGTCTCCACCAAGTCCTGGGTAGTTTTACAGCTCCAGCAAGCCTTGTCCTGTTTGTTGCTGCCAAAAACTCCTTTACAGCTCAAATCTGCTCACAGCAAAGCCTAAAGAGCAGCAAGACACAAACTGGCTCTGCAGAAGCCCTGCCACAGGAACTCCAGCATTTCACCACCTCCCAGGTGTAAGCAAAGCACCAAGAGATCTACCAGGTCTCAGCTCATCTATAAAGGCCAACTGTTTTTCTCCCCTTCTGGCTTGCAGAACAGGACACGCATCTGCTGAAAGGCTGCAGCACTTCTAATGTTCTGGCCATTTTGGAAATAATTTCCTTTAAATCTTCTTAGTGTTTTATGCCTCATAGCATATGACCTTTGTCATACGTGATGGACTCATCTGAGCACAACTTTTCTGTAAGTGCCACATATATATTAATAAACAGGTATGGGAAAGGCTGGGATGAAAAAAGTGTTCTCTTCTCTGTGACTCCATGATGCTTTTGCTTTTTGCTGTTACCACACCAACATCTTTATCTTACAAGGTGAAATGTTTTAAACAATAAGGGAAAAATTACCTTCTCTAATCCACGCTCTGGAGGGGAGCTCTCTTGAGCTACTACTCTGCAGCCATTTGGATGTGTCTGCAAAGATTTCAGGTGAAGAAAGCAAGCTAAAGTAGTTAAAAGACTTGCTAAAGGATGCGGAGAAAAACGATTTCTATGTCTACTTACAGCATCAAAAAATTTAACCTCTCTTTCCCCAACCCAGATATTTAGGCTGGGCTTGTGCTTTCACCCCAACTACCATGTTGTCCTTGCTAGAGAAATCTGGTTGCAAATAACCTTAAACTTTTGTCAAAACTCCAGTGCTGCTGTGTTTGGACTTGGCCAGTGTAACCCCTGCTAAAAAATGCAGAAAATATTTCAAAGTCAAACTTTAAAGGGACAGCCATTGGTTTATTTGTGTTTAATTAAAAATAATAATAATAATAATTGTTTTCCAGTCCCATGGTAATTAGCAATCCAATCTACAGCTCCCATGGGAAAGAGCCTCTGTTTCTGGAACAAGTGTGCTCGAATATTGGCTTTTCTAGACATTGCCAAGGTTTTGAGTACAGCAATTTGTTGGGAGGGGGTTTCCAACTTTGACTCTGTAGCAGTTAAACTGTCGTGCTCCAAACCACAGAGTTTTACTACGGCCTCCATTTCCCTTTGTTTTACCTGAACTTCTCATCCTGCTCTGCAAATCCTATGCCAGAATGAGTCATTCCTGCAGGATTAGCTCTTATTTTTCAACTCCTCTGTCAGCGTTGCCCAGACTAGTTCTGAGGAGAAAAAATTGACACTCCCCATTCAATAAAGCTGTGTAACAAGTGACTGAAAGAAATTACCTCCAGTGCTCAGCTATTTACACAGAACCAGCAAGGACCACCCCATCTTAAAGGGGTATCCGAGCCCTGTGCGCAGCACAGTGCTGCTGACAGCAGTGGGCTGGCAGCCCCAGCGACGCGGAGCTGCCGGTGCCCCCCTCCTGTGAGTGCCCCCCTCACTGCTGTGGCCTATGCAGGGATGTTGGCTTGCTCCTCACCTCAGAAGGGGGGGCCCAGAGGATCACTGGTGAGGACCCCCAAGAAGGATTAGGGGCACCATGTGTTGCCTGTGGGGTGCACTACCCTGGCTTTCACTGTATGAGCATTGGGGGGCTGGGTTGAGTCCATCGCTGGTCCTCCTGCCTTTGGGGTGGAGGTACCTTCTGGAGGCCCCCTTTCTCTGCCGACTGCTGAGGTCAGTCCCGTGCCTCTTGCATTTAGCGCATGACTCAGGCCAGAGAGTCTTCTGCTCTGGGTCTTACTTGCTGGAAGCAGATCTTAGCCTGTCCCTGCCCTACAGACCTTTTCTTATGTTCACATCTAAAAAAACACTTGTTACAGGAAAAAAAATTTTTTTTGTATTTTCACATTTCATTTTCCACCTTCCCTTGTTCTTTATTTTTTAAAGTAATAAAGGCACTCTCACATAGCAAAATTGCATTGTCTCCCAGCAGAATAAAGAGAAGGGATACTCGAGGGCCTCAAAAAGATGCCACTTTCATTCTGTTTCCTTGTCAAAAACATGATCCTGGAAGTGATTGTTTTGTTTAAATAACTTCTGGAAGATCTGTTTTCTGATAATGGTCCAGCATGGTGGCAAATCCGTGATTTGCATATAAAGACCCAAACTGCATAAGCAAAATTATCAGATCCAGCTGGGAGAAGTAAGATCTGAGCACCTGGCACTTCGAGATGTTATTTTCCTTGTGCCCATGGGTCATTTTCCTGTATCATTGACAGGATTTGAGCTGATTTGACAGAAGCTCCTGGAAATCATGTTTCTCCCACAGTAGCAGAAAGAATTGCAGCCATTTGCTCAAAGCCGGGTTATGTCCCAAGTTAGATCAGCTTGCTCAGGGCCAAGACCAGCCAAGTTTTAAAAAGCCCAAAGGCCAGAGATCCCACCACCCCTTTGGGAAACCTGTCCCGTGGCACAGATTTCGCATGTGAAATACAGGCTAGTCACCAAACAATTGAGACCAGACTGTCCAAAATGAAGAGAAATTTCTGAAACTTTTTGCTGCCCCTGGAAATACACACAGTACAGTGTATATTTTTAATAGTAGCACAAGACTGAAAAACACCTCTTTCTATCCAAATTACCATGACCTACATGCTTTTGGAAACATGCATGGCCTCAGTTAAACACTGGGCAGATGCTTATCTAGTGTAAATCCCCACAGGTCTGTTAACTTCAGCAGAACTCCAGCCTTTGCAGTCTTGTTAAAGAAAAGTTTTGAATTTGAGAAATAACCTGTCTCCTCAGCTGGGGCTAGACATTTTGCTATGGGCTCAAGTAAAACTCCAGCAAATTTCTCTAGGTACTTGTAAATAGGGCATTACTTGGTAATTACCATGGTGATTGCTAAAGGGTCAGAGAGTGGCAAGGAGAACAAAAAGGCTAAGGGTAAAAAAAAAGGAGCTCTTTGTAAAAGTATTCAAATTTTGTCTGCTGGTGCCAATAAGCTCAAACTATCCCCACCTTACATTTTGTTTTCTAAATAAAGGCTATTTACATCCCTCACTCATGGAATTACAGCAGTTGGTGGTGCTGGTTCTTACCAATCCCTCATCAGTGTCTACGTGACATCCGAACTCAGTGATAGCAGTGGTACTCACAATTCACCCTATAGCCAGGTATGATTTACCATTCAGCACTGCTTTATACATTGCACAGGCACATGCATGCACATACTAGCGCATGAACACACACCACTGTAATCACAATTTTCCTTGCCTCGGCCAGGGCTCAACGTACACTCCCCATCCTGAGCATCCAGCTGGCTGTGCCCAAAGCCAGGAAAGAGCCCAATGAGGCTCCTCAGCTTTAACTGGGAGCTACCTTCAAGCTGGGGCTTTTGTCTCTGGCCCCAGGGCCATGCTGTGGCTGTGCCTGTGCCCCTCCTTGCGATACCTGATGCGGACCTTGACCCACTGTCTTGGCTCCCAGCTCTGCCTCTGACCTGCCTCGTCGCTAAGGACTTCCCTAGAAAACCTTGAAGCATCAGAAACCTGACACACAAAAGTGCTGGGTGCCTGGACCTACCTACTGAAACACCTTATTTTCGTTAATCAAGAAGAGTTGTGCAAAGAATGCTGAAAGCTGTGGTTTCCAGGGAAGGAAGGGCAACGTCTTGTTCATTTAATAATGCTCAGTAAGACAGTTTCATCAGTGATTTGCCTTGGTTTAAAGAAAAAAGAATATGAACAAAAAGAACCCAACAGGGCAGCTCACAGTACTAGGATTTTTTCATGCTCTGTGTAGACCAGTCCTAGAAAGCTGTGACATTACTTTTTCATGTTTATTTGCTTGACCAAAGTGATGCTGAAAGTCTTTGATTCCAGGCCAAGACTTAGAGGAGAATATGCTTGGATGGACACAGCTTTTTTTGTCCATCTCTTCAAGATCTTCTCCACAAAACAAACTCCCTAACCAGTCTTCCAGCAAAGGCTCTTCATCTCTAGCCCCAACCCTTCCTCTCCACATTCCCTGCTTTTGCATGGTGCTTCTCCTCCTCCTTCTCTTTCCCCCGTTTCACATGTTCCCAGTGTCCCTCCACTGCTCCCATCTACTTGCTCAAACCACATTTTCTTTCCTTTGCTTCCCTCCTTGGCTGACATACTCTCTGTGACCATGGGGAAAGTCCTCTGCAAGGACTACAGTGCAGACCATGTCATGGGACAGGAAATTGGTTACTAAGTTATAGGACAACTCCACTGCAATTTGTTAAAGACTTTTAAATACCCATATTTGGGTGGAGCCACATGAAGAACATGAGCAACAAAGAATACCACTGAGAAATCTCTCCCACCTGTATTACAAAATTAATCTCCTAACACTACAGTTTGGCCAAAATGACCTGTCTCCTCTCCATCCCATGCTGAAGTGCTGATTAGAAAAAGCTGATGTCCAGGGCAATGTGGTTCTGTCTGCAATAAAGGAAAAAGAAAACCTTTCTTTCCAAATAACTTACTGAAGTAAAGCAGGATATTTGCAAAGATAGTTTGTTCACAGTAAAGCAATTAATGAATTTAAATAATTATTCTTAACTAAAATTCTCAGCTTCCAAAACAAGCGATAAACTATTCTCCCTAAAGTGCTGCATCCTATCATTTCCTATCAAGCATCAGGTTTCACCACTAGCTGCAGAAAGGGATGAACTAGTTCTCCAGCAAGAAAAATTTGACTTGAGATGACAAGCCACCCTTCCCTGCCACATATCTCAGGGTCTTGCCAGCCCCATAGACCCCTCACAGGAGCTCCTGTCAGATGACAGTGATGCCAGTTGTGAGCCAGCAGAGCAGACAGGACCCAGCAGGGCACCTGGGAAACATAAGAGCAGAAGATGTTCATCCTACAAGATCTAAGCCACCACTATGTCCTACAGGCTTGGCCCTTGCCTGCCCTACCAAAGTTAGTGGCATGAATGACACTAATGATGGTGGCCCCAGTGCAGAATAAATTCTTCTGCCTGGCTGGTTTCCCTACCCTCTGCCTTCTTCAACAGCCTTAATGCTGCTATCACACAGGGACACAGAGAAAACTATACCAAAGCTGACACCACACCATGCACACAGCTGCCTGCAGTGACCAGAGGAGGCTGTGAGTGGCGGGGAAGCCTTGGAGGGGAAAGGTGAACCTCGCTACAGGGAGCATGAATGCCAAAGACCTAGGCCACCCTTAGAGGGATTAAACCTCTCAAAACTGTTGAATAACTGGCCAAATAGGGCATTTGATAAACAAAACAGAAAGAACTTATTTCCATGCCAACAGAGCCTGACGGGTATTCAAAGATACCCATCCGGAAGATTTTCATGAAGTGCTGAAATGCACAGGCTTCAGAGGAGCAAAAGCCATGCAAACCTCACAACACCTGCAAAACAAAACAAAAAAAAGTATAACAAGTGATTTTTGGCTTACAGAAGAGACCCTAACTCTGCTTTGCATGTTCCCAGAAAAAGTCAGCTCCTCCTCTTTACAGCATCTGACAGATCTGCTCAACTCCCAACTTCCTGCCGGTGCAAATGCAAGAATGGGCAGCTCATTCTCTTGCAAAGCAGCTCTAAAAACTGCTTCAGCAGGAGGACAAATGAATGTATCATGGCCCATCCAGCTCAGGATGGATCCATTCCGCCTCCACCAGGAAGCTGTCTGCTCCTTGCTGCCTATGTCACGTGTAGTGTTTTCTACTGATTCGGTTTGTGGCTCCATATCCTAGCTAAATGAATCTCTCATTGCCAATTTGCACAGTGAGGTTGCGTGTTAAACTTGCTGTTTAGGCAGCGCTGGCACAGACCTAAGTTTGCATGACAAGCCGCGCTTCTCCTCAACGCAACTCAGTATGGATTGTGCCTTATTTGCATCGGGAGTCACTCTGGGCCCACATTCAGCCTGGTGCACACTGCTCCCCAGCTCCTCTGAAGCAGGGTACTAACTCTGCCAGCCACTTCCCAGCTGGGACAGATGCATCGGGTATCATGTCCCGGTGCACCGCTGGCACATTTCCTTTCCTGGGCTTTGTGAGCTTCCTGGTGGTCCAGTGCTCCCATTTCTGATGGTCTGTCTAGATTGAGGCTCTGCCTCTTCTCATGTCAGCCTCTCCCTTCTAGTTCAGCGCTATCATCACCCTACAGCACCAAGCCCGCACATCACCCACCCTGTACGCCAATCCCTCTGCACAGAAAACCACTGCACTCACAACAAATTTCCCCCAGTGGGGCAAGGGGGTCCCAAGGGCACTCCAGCAATGCCCTATTTGGAGAGAGCCTGCCCTGCCCTGCCCATGAGCACCTTCACCTGTCACAGCATGCCCTCTGCAGACCCTGCTCACCCTTCATGAGCTAGGGGAGTTGCTGGGCTGTCAGACAAGCATGTTGGGTGGCCTGTCTTGCTGCCCTCCAAACCAGCATCAGTGGAACCATGCTGGATGGAGTCTGAAGCTCCCCAGGCCTCCTGCCCCAGTCACATTTTCTCTCCCACATCCCTGAGACATGGCCTGTTTTAAGACCACCACAAGTTTAGGGTTTTTTTTTTTCTGCAGAAGAATGACCACAACAGCTAACTCAAGCCTCCCTCATGAACCTGGCTACACCCATGTGATGCTCAGCAAGCAATTCTTTCTCCCCTGCAGCCCCAAGTTCCCCTAGAAATCTCAACCAGAGGATGAGAAGCAGCATTAATGTAGAAAAACAGGACAGATTATAAACAACCAGACCACTGATGCAGAGTGAAACCTCGCTCCCACAAGACAAGGCATGTGAACATCTGATGCAAATGTGCAATAGACATACCCCACTAGTCTGCTGCTTTCCAGCCCCTTTTCTGCCACATGACCATCTCCATGCGGCAGCTGCACATCAGTTCTCCTTCAGAGGTTTAACCTTGGTCCCCATGCCACACTCTGGATATAAAGTTTTTCCAAAATCCATATGATCACCTCTCTGCTTTTGTCTCCCACTAATTCCAGTCAGGTGGAAGATACCTTAAGCTCAGTGACTTTGGACACTTCTTTGCAGACACATGCTCTAAAAGTAAATGAAGGATGTCCCCATCACCTGTCTTGTTCCAAGAGACTCAGGCTTATGATCCCCTCTCAGGTCTTAATCATGAGCTTCAGGTACGGCTCCCTTGTCACAAAGTGTTGTGAAGAGTCTGGTTGTGATGTTCTCTGCACTTCCAGCAGCAAAGTCCTTGCACCAAAAACAAAGTCAATTAAAAAAACAAACTTGCTAACCCATTGCAGAGGCAGCTGAGCTTGGGGTGCAGGCTGTGCCATGGGGTATGTGATCTCACTTCATTTGCATTCTACCAATCTGATCTGGGATTTTGGCTCTGCTGAACCCTTGACTTGGTGCACATTAAATATAGCTCTGCTGTTCCTGGGACACAGAGGCAAAACAAAATGTTTCCTTCTTTCAAAGAGGAGAGGAATTCTGATGGTGGAACCAAAACTATGAGTGTGCTGCACCTGAAGGGGCTGTCCACACATTCAATGTCCGCTTCCCTCTGGTTCAGTTGAGGTGGGAGAAGCCACTCAGGTCACAGCACTAAAGGAGAGCAGGGCTTCCCAGCAGTTTACCCTTGAGGGATCTCAGTGGTGCGGATTGTAACATGGGAACAACTGAGTGGTGAATGAAGCCTCAAGGACTGGATTTTTTCCATGGGTGGAAATCGCTCTTGGAGATCCAAGGCCAAGGTGCAATGCCCTCATGCAGGGTACACTCTTCAGTGCCTGGTCTCAAAATCAGTGAGCACTTTTCTCAATTGAAGACTGCAGATCTCAGAGTAGGCAGGATCTGAGCTGGGAAATTTAGGCAGAAAAAATGCTGACACTAAACTTTGTTCTAGGGACCAAAAGAAAGTCCAAGCTGTAGCTTTTGTATGGCTAATAGCCCTGTAGATATCATACTTTTTCTATTGCATTATGACTCCAAATGTTTAATCCATGCATGCCATTTTCCCTTTCACTTACCTTTGTCCCTCCTCCAGTGTAACTGAATCAAAAGAGAACCCAAAATGTTCACAAACATGAAAAGCACCAACTCTTCCGCTCCAGCAACAGGCGCTACTTTGGTTTATAGATGGAGGAGATCTGCAGTCTAAGATCCGCCTGGGTGAGTCTGAGTTTCATGTTCCCCATAGCTCCCTCCCCATGGGAACTGGTACTCAAAAGAGACACCAATGCTTAAAATGGGACGTACTCCTGCTCCCTGAGTGGAGAGCTGAAAATGTTTTTAAATAGGCTGATGATAATGTCAGATTGAGGATAGTCTCCAGGCCACCACATTAAACAACTCTGACTTCACTCCCAAATACTGACATTACAGCTGTACCTGCGTGATGAGGAAAGGAGAAGAGACAAGAGCCAGCACAATGCTGTTTGGGTATCCATTTCACTCTGCTGACATGCTGGGCTCTGCCAAAGAAAGTGCTTTCTTGGAAAAGGATTTTCATCACCAGCAGGGAGGGCAAAAGCAGCTATTCAGCACGCCATCCCACCTCAGCTCACACCTCTTTTCATTCCCCATCCTCTACAAGTGCAAAGTGAAGCATGATCTGACTTTGCCCTCTGGAGGCACAGAATTGGCATGGCGCAGAGAGACACAGCCCCAGAGGTGACTGAACTTACCGCGCTGCCTGTTGAAAAATCAGATAGGAATAATTCATCCCCAACTACCACTTCCCATGAGCCAGAGGGCAGAGCATTGCAGGAGAGGCAGCTTTGCCGCTTTCCTTTCATGCTGAAGGGAGTTGGTTTCTCGGTTCCTCCAGGATAAATGCTACCCTAGTGTTCTGAGTATTTCAAGAACATGAGTGTCAGTTAGGAGGCTGATTTTTCTTTTGGCACAAACTCTGCAGCATGCTATTTAAAATACTGCCACATGTCTGCATCCAGCCACTAGGACCGCACACGTGGGTCCTTGGAGAGTGCCACTTGTGCTAGCTTCACTGTTTATTCTGCTACCTCCCAGATTGCTGGGAAGCTGCACAAACAAGCAGGTGGCCAAAGACTCTAGGGTCCCCTTATTTAGCCAGAAACGAGGGCTGGGGTTTTTTTGCTGCATGGAAATGGATCCTCACACACACCAATTTTTCTCCAAGCAGAGAAACAACTTTGCTGGAAAGCTCCAAGGGAGCACTGCTTCACTAGGATGAACATTCCCCACCCCCCACCCCCCTTGCTCCCTTAAACACCATTTGTGCAATGGTGCAAAAGCAAGAAGGCTTTGGGAGAGGTTTTCCCACAGAGATAGACTCGGCAGTGTGCTGGTGACGTGAGTTTTGGGAGAACCGGCAGGAGGCACCAAGACAGGGGCAGGATCAGCTATACTGCCATGCACAGCACCTGTACACCTATGCACATCCAACTCTGCACACCCATTCCTCTGCACACACATCTGCCCACATCCATAGAATCATAGAAACATAGAATTGTTAAGGTTGGAAAAGACCTCTGAGATCACCTAGTCCAACTGTCAACCCAACACCACCATGCCTGCTAGACCATGTCTCTAAGTGCCATATCTACACTTTTTTTGAACCCCTCCAGGGATGGTGATTCCACCACCTCCCTGGGCAGCCTGTTCCAATGCTTCACTACTCTTTCAGTAAGGAAATTTTTCCCAATATCCAATCTAAACCTCCCCTGGCGCAACTTGAGGCCATTTCCTCTCGTCCTATTGCTAGTTGCTTGGCAGAAGGGACCAACAGCCTCCTCACTACACCCTCCTTTCAGGAAGTTGTAGAGAGCGATAAGGTCTCCCCTCAGCCTCCTCTTCTCCAGACTAAACGATCCTAGTTCCCTTAGACGCTCTTTATAAGACTTGTTCTCCAAGTATCCACTGCTGCACACCTGTGGACGCTTATGCCTTGGGTCCAGCCACACACCTGTGCACACTGGCATGTGTTTGTACACACACTCACATGTCAGTTCACACCCACGAACACTCATGCACATCCTCAACCCCACAGCAGTGCCTTTGCTCACCCATGTACCTGTGTGTGCTCACCCTCCCATGTGCACACATCCCTGTGCGCATTTGCACACACTGACCCTTTCCATCCCACCTCTAGGACCTCCTGCCATCTCCTTTGTCCTATGGCTTCCAAGGATCACTGTGCCAGCGAGCGAGGAGGCTGCGCTGCCTTCCAGCCCTGAGGGTGGGTGCTGCAGGGGTACGAGCCCTGGGCAAGCGTTCCTCGCCAGCTCAGCGCACTCACGGAACTTGTTCTGATTCACAGTCCTGGGGTATGACCCTCAGCCCCAGGTAGTCGAGCAAGCAGGAGAGTGCTGGCAGTTAGATGTCCCAGCAGCAGCCTGTGGAGAGCCTGGCATCCTTCCTGGTTGGAAGGATCATGTACCTAGAGGTTCTGTGGCAGAAGGATCGGGGACAAGCAGGTCAGGTCAGGGGTAAACGAAGGGCATGGGAGCCCAGCTCTGTGCTGAGTCGCTGTTGGGGACCAGAGGTGAGGGCCCCGTCTGAGCGCATTTGAAGTAGCAGCTCTGCATGCAAATTGTGCTGCCTAAGCCCACGCTTACTATCTCTCCCCCCGCAGATCTGTCGCCGGGTGTTTTGGCACGTTTCATTTGTTTCTACCGCTCCACCACCGCGAAGGAGCGTGGGGCTCCACGGCCGACACTGCCCAGGGCCGGCTGCCCTGCGCCGCGGACCGGCAGCACCCCCTCCAACAGTGGCGGCCCCTCCCCGGCCGCCGGCCGAACAGGCCCCGGAGGCGCCGAGCCGGGCAGGGGCAGGCGCTGGAAATGCCCCTGCCCGGAGACCCCCACCGGGGACCCGGGGGCGCCCCCGCAGCTGCGCGCTCCCGACGGCGGCGGGA
>VZTL01034712.1:40612-50751 GCA_013400535.1 Scopus umbretta | reverse complement strand
AATATATTTTTCACAGTATACCAGACAATATGTCTAAAGACACACTAGATGTAATATCCCTACTGACTAGATCACAACAAATTTAGTGGTGGGGCTTGCTGGTGCCTTCACATTATAAATCTGTGTAGAAGCTTAATTATTTTACCAAGAATGACAGAACATGATACTGCAATTTTTAACAGAAATGGAAAGAGCTGCTGCCATTCGGAAAGGATTTATCCCCTAGATTTAGACCATACTATATCCAGGGAAATATGGCAATATTAAAGGTGGGGTGTTTGCAACTTGCAGCAGCAAACTTGATACTTCTTCAAAGGACCTTCCTTTACTGAATTGCATGGGCTAGCAGTTAATTCAGTGAGAATGTAATTCCCGTCATTCAATATTTAATTAAAAGCAGTGTTTCATTCTAACTCTGAGGGTCTCAGAAAACCAAATATGGCTCTAAAGGACAGGTCTCCTCCAAAACAGATTTCCAAAATACTGAAAAGATCCTGTGATTGTTAATGTTAACTTCCAAATGCACATTGCTTTTTTAAATGCAGGGTCATTACTGTGAGACTCATAGAAGTAGCACCTTAACTTTACACCCCTGTGTTTTGACAATCCTGACCTAGTTTTGCATTGCAAATCTATATCCTTTGTGCAGATGTTGCTGAGAGACATTATGTGAGGGGAGGGGAGCAGCAGAACATTTTTGCACTGTTGAATTTTGGAGGCTTTTTGGGCCAGTGTGATGGCCATAGGATCTGGATATTACTGTTAAGTATTTAATAACAGACCGGCTTTCAACTTGTCTGATTACTTGGTTCTTTTGGGAATAAAGAAAACAGCTCTGCTCAGAGAAACAGGATACTTGTTAATATGTGCTCCCCAGTTGCAGGATCAGAAGCACATCCCACATTAATTAGCACCAGGGGAGAAATGCTGGGCAATGTTTATGGCTGGAGGCAGTGCCAAGCGTGTGTGCACAGCAGTGTGCCAGGCTGGGGACCTCGCACAGTGCTACGGGGGCACTGGAAGTCCTCACTTCTGCAGAGAAAGTGAGTAGCATTTCTCCCTGATAGAGAAAGGAGGATGTTCACCATGCTAAACCATAGACCTTCAATCCAGGAGGTTTCTGCACAGAGCACAAAGAGCTGGCCTGGACTGAAGGGTGTGAGGGACGCCTCCTCTTCCATACGCATGGATGTCATTGGGGCAGCAGGAGGTTGGGCTTTCAAATGCAGCACCCAAGTTACCTCCTGCAGTCAGGAGATATTTTTTAAAAAGCTGTGGCTTATTTATGGTGGTGCTGGTGCTTGCATAATGCTTATGAAAATTCACACCTCACCTCCTGCTGTCTCAGACAGCTGGAGCACACAGTCATTCCTTCTCTTTACCTCACAAGCATAGGAGAAGGTCCTACCTCCTGCACTCACAAGCTTTGTCTTATTTCTAGCCCTCTTTTCTCCATTCACCACGCTGTCTCTGAAATTTGTCAGATTTCCGCACAAACATTTTCCCACAAAATCCATTCCCCTGCTGCTCTCTTGGTGCTACCAACCTTTTTCCTTGCTGGGCACCTAACTTTAGTGCTACCCTTTCCTGGCAGCTTGCCCATGCTGCTTGGCTGCTGAGCCTGGTGCTGCATCCCAAATCCTCCCATTTAGCACCACGTGGGACCATGGCTCTGGCCACTTTCATGGGAGTCGGTGAGGTCTCTAATGGTAACACACATGCCGTGCACAAGGCAAGGTCTTGCAGCTGGCTGCATATACAGACCAGCGTGTTGATTTGAGTTCTCTTAAACAGGACATTCCTCCAGTCACATTAAAAACCATTAAATACGATAATGGCTGCTCTATTTTACTGTTTTCTATTTTTGATGGCTGCTGTACTGCCCTCACCACTATGGTACCCACATGCTGGGCTTGCCTGTGCTATGTGATGCAACCAAACTCTGCCACATGCAGATCAACAACTTTCACCCTTTTCCCACAGAGGAAGAAAGCGGGGGGGAGGTGTGTGGGGGGTGTGTGTTTTGGTATTTCTTTTGACTACCGGTGGCTCAATGTGCATGTTAGGTCAAAGAAGTGCATCTGAACAAAAAGCAGGAGTGGGGAAGTCTGTGATGGCCTGTGAGTGTCTTTGTGAGTTTGTTCTGCTAAGGCTTGCTCCAGAGGAAGTTCTGTTTCTCACAGAGACATAGAGAAATTTAACTGTGCCAAAGAAATGGTGGTATTAACCGGAGTCCTCAAGCAGGGCTTGGGATCCCTGCGCTCAGCACCATACATATGGCTTGATAGCCAGCACAGAAAGAAAAGGAGGTTTGTGCTTGAGTTTGCAGTAGCTCATGCTGCTTGCTGTTAACTGAAGTTTCTGAGTGGCTGAAGACTTCAGGTCCAGATATGCTAAGCTGCTGCAGTGCAAATAGGAGATTTGACAAGTAGGTTATGACTTGTCAGGTTGATTGCTCCTGGCAGATAACAGGATGACTATCTCATAGCTGAACAGAGGCAGGGGAAAACACTAGTCATGGATACTTCTACGTGAAAGCTTTGTGTGTGAAATGAACTAAAAAAGAACCTAAATGAAATTAAACAAATCCACAACCAGCACACAACGTGTGGACTCAAAATGAAGACTGAAGACTCTTATCTGCCAACTCATACATTCACATTCTGTTCCAAAAAGCCTTTTTCCATGCCTGTGCTGATTTTGACCCAGATCAGGATCATCCTGCTGATTATGATCCATATATGGCACTGGATTGGAATGACTTTCTGCAATCTGCATGTTACTGACATTTGATTCACGCCTGCTAAGGCATTTCCCCAAGAGGAAGTCTTTTGGTTAATTTCTATTGCGATGTCTTGAGGGCATTTTCTTTTCTGTGATCTCATCAGACCTAACAACAAAACAGAGCCAAATATGTTTGGCATTTCACTGGGAGACCTCATGAAAACTGGTAAGTAAGAATTGCATGAAGTTCTGCCAGTGAATCAGCAGGGGTGTTCTGTGCTGGGCCTATCGGTCAATGAGTGCACATAAATATGCTTGAACATTTAAATGTATGCAAATGTGGAGAGAAGCCAAATTATCTTTTTGCATACACAGAATACTGTGCTTACTGCCCTGCGGTACTGCTGGAGAGGCTGCTGGACAGCTAACAGTGAGCTGGCAGGTACAATAAATGTACAGAACGTTGGGTGATGTTTGAAAAAGCTCTGGTTTCCTAGGTTATATCATCTTCAGCCTCAACCGTTATGTTGTTTTCCTAAGTTCCAGAATTTTTAGTTTGCAATATTGCCAAAAAACTCCTGCCACTTTGCATACAAACAGACTGGGATGCTCTGGCACGCGCTGCCTGAGTCCATTGTTTGTTTGTCTGGCCCTTGTATCCAGGCTTGGAGCAGGGCATTGGCAGAAGGCATGAGAAGCCCTCAGTCTTGTCTCCACAAAACCCCAGCGTTATACACAGACTAAGGAGTTAACAGATCATGGAGCTTTCCTGTAACAGATTTAGAAAAGCAGAAACCAGGGTTATTTACTGTTCCCACACTCTGCACTCAGAGCAGTTTTAAATTGCTAGGTTAACTAGCCATTCCTGAAAGAAATTTTCTGTGCACCAATGTATTCTTTGTGGTTAAAGCAAAAATTGCATACAGACAGTGCAATGTTTCTGGCAAAGGAAGGCTTCAGCCAATGGAATATTTTAAAATTTAGCTGTGATATCTGTTAGCTTCTTTCTGGCTGGGGGTTCATTTGATCTATACCTTTTCATGCAGACAGTTAGAAGAAATGTCTTACTTGCTAAAAGACATTGTCCAGGAGATATGACATAAACTATAACATATTCAAAAATTGCCCCCAGTTCTGTTTTAGCTACCGCTAACACCACCAAGGTGTATTGTAAGCACTTCTGATATCAGCAAGCCAACTTCTGATATTAATTACATCAGTGTAAATGACATTAGAAATTGGGCCAAGCCTATAGGTTTAAATGTGACTGCCTTGAACTTTATTTTCAGGACAGACAATGTTTTCAAGGAAAACAATGCGCTTGTTAATTTTAGCAGGTTTATCTCAACACCGTTTAGCAACAGTTCTAATATATTCCTAGCATTTGGCTTTAGTTTACTGTTTGTTATGTTTCCTGAGCATCAGCACAACTCAGCCTGTCAGATGAAATAACCAAATACTGGTTTGAAGGCTGGGGACCAATAAGGGGAGAAATGCAAACAACTGTCATTAGGCATGGATTTCATATTTTGTGAATGACATACCTTCCTCTCTGGTAGGTCTGTACCAGATCTGCTTCTATCCCATCTGGTATTCAACACTTAGGCTGCTTATTATTAGATGTAGAAATCCAGAACACATTTCAAACAGATCAATGGTATCACAAAACTTGCCATCATGCAGAAGTGAAACAATCCAACAAGATAAGAATGAATTTGTCTTCCCTGGCAGCTGTAATCTTTTTGGATACTCAGAGAACAACATTTCTTTGACCTCTTGATTAATTGACATATAAAATATCTTAACACAAACCTGAATCTGTCCAAAGGAAAAATAGTTGGGACTGATAACTATTTAGGCCAGCAAAAGTCTCAGGTAACTTTTAAGCATCACTTATACTTTCCTTTTGAGACTTGGCAAGAGGCTTCTGTGCTGGCCTTTAATACAGACGTTGTTGCTGCTATGAATGTTATCATGCTAACCCAAGATTCAGGCCAAAGATGTGGACCTAAAAGTCCTTTCCAGACAAGATGAGAGTTTGCAACATTCAATTTTCAAACAAAAAAAGCAATCAAGATGTCCTCACAGAAGGTCAAGGCTCTTAAAAAATGATATGCAAGTGTTCCAGTCCAACCTAAGTCAACTGAGAGCAAGGAACTAATCAAGGAACACAAGTATGCAGGAAAACATGTGAAAGATCTAATCACTAATGAGAAACATTTACTCCCTCTCTCTCTGGATTGTGTGCTGCTCTTCCATTCACTTTTTCTTCTTTTTTTTTTTAAAGTATTTTCTGTGGTATAACTCGCAACAGATGGAATCATTTTGTGTGTTTGTCTGTGTGTGTGTGTGTGTGTGTGTGTGTGCGTGAGCATGCATGTGTGTATATGCCGGACAAAAGAACATTACCAACTTGAAAAGGAAAAGGATGGGCACTGTTTTTGGAACTTGGCTCTGAAGGGGATGTATAATGATATGAGGAAAATTAAGTAAGTGGAGGAAGCTGGGGGATCTTCTAGCCGCAAGGCTGCTGCAACGTGGGTGGGCTCAGCAAGGGTCTCAGCACATCCTGTCCTACCAGTAATACTCTGACCCTGGTTCAGAGATTTCACAGTGCTGTGGAGCAAGAGAGTGGATATGTTCACTGCAAAGCCTTCTTCAGACAAAATTTCTTCGGGCTCAGGCCTGGCCAGTGACTGATAGCTATGCACAGTCATTTCAATTTCTTTTACATAAACATAATGAGGCTTTGTTTATCATGGTCCTGAAAGCTTCGGGGTTGAGATTTTGGGGAAAACAAACAAAAAGGGACACTTTGCAAGCTCTCTGAAAAGTAAATGGTTCCCCTTGGCATGTTCTGACAGGCCATTTCATTTTAGCTTTGCTGAATCAGCTTAATGGGGAAAACTCAAAACTCATTGCCAAGCTCTTATGGCAATTTCTCTTTACCACAGTGGTCATAAACAGATGTTGTTATCCTCTATACTAGGAACCAAATATTCCTTGGGGCAGGTTTGTGTAGGATGTGCAGATTGTTCCAAAATTAGGAAAAGGCTGAGGGTTAGGGGTGTACACAGTGGAAGTGAGCATTTGGGTTTATCACGTGGAACACACAAATTCCATCAAAAACTTACACGTGTGATATTGGCCAATGTGACACTGAAACATGTCAGCACCTATGTTAAATCAAATGCAGCTCTGTGTGTGTGTGTGTTGGGGGTGGGGGTTTCTCAGGTTTTCATCTCATAAAATGTTGTAAGTGAAAGCAATATATAAATTAACTATCTACCTTCTACAAGACAGCTACAGCAGAATGATACAACCAGGCCAGTAATGCAAGTTGTAAGCTGACTTCTGCGGAAGGAGTTGCGTCAAGAAGTTAAAAGTTTGCACTGAGTTAGTAGGGTATCACTCACAGCGGAAGCTACTCAGAGGAGACTTCAGCAAAGGCATCTCTCCAAAGTGCTATGACCAGAGTCCCATTCCCAGCTTTGAAGGTAGCCAGAGATTTTGTTCAAGGCCTTACAGCTTCCTTTTGCTGGTAGACATAGTACCAACATAAGCGCATGTTCCTTGGGACAGATTCAGCTTTCATTATGGTAATTCATATGGGAGACAAACACACGTTTTTTCAAGCATGATATTTTGAATTGCGTGCAGATATGCCCTATTCAGTATTTAGAAGAGTGTATACTTATGTCATTTTACACATGGTAATTCTGCTAATGCAATCAAATATAGTGCTTGCATTTTATGACACAGCATCACACTGTTACATGGATTACTATAAACCTCAAGAGGTACAACAGCCACCAGAAAATACATGTGAAAAATTGGGTTTAGTGGGACATTCTTCTCATGATTATTCATTGAAGCTGTTGGGATAAATCCCCCAAGAAACAAATATGTCCAAACTTCTGACTGGAGAAATATCTCCGAACAAAGTTTTGGATCTCTTCCACCTGCTGAGCTTTAGGAAAAAATCACCATCAGAAGTGTCTGGGCCACCTATGTCCTTCTTGCCCCTCAGCTGCAACTCTAATAGACTCAAAACTGGAGTATAGCTTACTGTAGTTGCGCATTTCCTGCTCTTACTGCAGCAGGCTGCCCCTTGAACAAAATCCCAGCACCACAGCATCCCTGCCCTGCCCTGTCCTTGTCTACAGATCAGGCAACAAACTCCTACCCTTTGAAAGAAGTGCAGGTCAGAGACATGCCCAAGGTGCAGTCCTTACTAGTGCCCAAGGCACTAGTCCTTACTAGTGAATAAACCTGTGTCTTAAAGTATTATCTACAACAAAGTTTGAATGCCAGGGCACCCACAATGCAGGGCATCTTTCCATTTGGTTCTTTGTAATCCAGGGCTTAGGGCAAGACGCAGCACAGGGACAGCCCAGTAGCGAAGGCCAGATTTCGGTTTCCAACTGCTGGGGTGGTTGAATGATGCTGAACCCTGGCTGATTTTGCTGCACCCTGTAAGGTTACTGTTTTGTTTCCCCTAGCTTCCAGCATCGGAAGACCTCTGCTCAGAAGGCTAAACACACCCTGACTGCAGGCCAGCTCAACTAGGCTGCACAGGAAGGCTACATCACGACATGAACTGGATCCTTCAAAATCTCTGCCGTATCCTCTTGTCCTGCAGTGTCCTTCCCAGCCAGTAACTCGCTGCACCTCCAATGAGGCCTCCTTTGCTGTTCATTTTACCAGCTTTGTATCAACTGCCCCCAAAACCAGAAGAGTTGTTTCCTGCAGAGAACCCGTAATGTGGATCATGGTTTTTGATTAATGGATCCATACATTCTTTATGCCTGAATGCATGCCATAATTTATGAGTAACAACAAGGATGTGTTCTCCAAAGAAAGTAATACTTGACTAAATTGTTCTCTTGACGTAAACCTGTAATTTAAAAATTATATATATTTAGAGTGCAAGTCAAAACAGGAAGTGCATTCCCAAAGCGGATAAAGATATTTCTGAACCTAAATATCTAGTGATACAAAATTGCCTTGAAATGTCTCTCCCTTCCCTGCCTAACAAAACCACCCTTTACTGAATAAGCCTACTATTTATGGGAGCACTTTGCTGTACAGGCAAGTTAGCTATCGCTGTCTTTTTCAGTGGTGACACCGAGGACTTTCATAGTCACAGGCTGTCCAAAGAGTATTCTGCCACTGGAAAGGAAAAGTATATCCATCAAAAACAACGCAAATATGACACTGAGAAACCATTTATAAAAGTTCAGATAAGAAAGAATGTATCAGGGAAAATCAATACAATTCAGTAGCTGAGGGCTAAATACCCAGTGGGAGATTCATCTAGCTAAATGCAGATTTTTTCATGTAAACTCACACTAACTGCTATTGGCTCCATTCATCTACCATAAGGAACTAGTCAGCATACACAAGGCAGACTGGGCTGTGGCACATCTCATCCTCAAGCAGATGTCTGAAATAGAAAATGTGCTCAGAAGGTACCTGGTTCTCTCCATTAGCTATAAGCCATGCAGCATGGCTGGTCTGGCTGCAGACAGCCCCATGGCGAGTATCAGAGGCTAGGTGCTGTGGTGCTACCACAGGGATGAATCTGAACATCAGGTGAGAAATATTAACAGCAAAATAAAACAGGTCATGAATGGGGCGGGGAAGATTAATGATGGCAGGTATCATTTGACAGGAAGCAGTTGCTATGTTGTCTGACATCTTACTTCCACTCAGGGAGCAGCAGTCTATATGCAATCAACCCCTTCAGCAGGCATGAATTGTTCTTACAATGCAGAGAGCTGCAGGAATCACCCCTCTCCTTCATTATAGAGTTGCCTTGCATGCAGCATAAGCTACCAAAGCAAAGTAGCCTGTCTCTAAAAGCATTTGGGAATTCACAAGGTAGCAAAACCTATATGTACACATATAGGTCTACACACACACCCCTATGTATATATTTATATATTACATGTTTTATTTATAACTCAAGATTTTGCATAGGAACTGGTTTTACTGATGTTAAAGCAAGACCTCATGAAACATGTCCCAACGAGAAGAGTAAGCCTGGCGTGATAGCAACTAGGTACGGAAACAACAGTTTTGCTAAAGCCCTAAATCCCAATGTAATTTCTGATTCACAATATTCAGATATGCAATAGCTGAAGTAGTGACTCAGAAGAGACAAAGCTGTTACCTCAGTGCTATTTTTGTTATTTTATGAGGCACAAATGAATATGGAACTATAACCTGTAATTAATTCCATGGCAAATTCATATTATTATTGTGCTATTCTGTGCAATTGCAAACCAGCAGAATTTTTTGTTGTTGTTGTATTTCTACTAAAACCATTTACTCCAGGTATTGTTGCATGACTACAGGTTGATCTTTGCATAGGTAGCCTGGAGCGATCACTGTCTTTGAGACCTGAGCTCAACCTGGAGTCCCTTTATTTCCTAGCAGATCTGGACACATTTCTCCTAACAGAGTCAAAGTAAGGGAGGTGACCTGATCCATGACCTGCCTTGGTAACTATTTCCCATAACTTCAGAGCCATCATGCTTTGCTGTAGGCTAAAGGGACAGCATGACAAGAAAAACCAAATAATTCCTGCAGCAATACTGCCGCTGCTGGTAGGTACATGTGAAATATCCATAGGTGTTCAAAAGCTGGGCAGTGCAATGTCTGCACTGAATTATAATTCTGCAGCTGTATGCTTTCTGTCATTTAATTTTATGTGTAGTCCTGCATCTACCAAGAAGCCCCCTGAAGCCATAGTTTTTACAGCATCTTTTGTACGTAGCTATCTGGCTGTCAGAATACACACGTGTCCATTTGCTCTCCAAAGCATCCTTACAAGAAGTACTAAACATCCTCATCTGTTCACAGCTGCAGAGAAGATCTCAAGGATGCTTTACACCAACATCTGCTCTGCAGGTTGGTTGTGCTCTGGTAAAACAGGTTTAGCTAGATGTGCCGTACCACTATGGTCATGGATACACAGGCGTAAAGGTGCCTTAGACCCATTTAATACAGTCTCCTCCTTTCTAGAGACAGCCTCTTTAGTTTAATAAATGTTTAAACAAGACCATGCTAGTGCTGTTGCACTGCTCTATTTACACTAGCATAAGGAAAACACCACCAGCCCTCTCAGTAGCTACTTTTTCCACGAAACACAAGCCTCAGTGTTCACTGTCTCCTTTTGATGTACGTTATTGTCAGAAGAATACATTGCATTTAAAGTTTCCTGCCTTCCTAACCGATGTGACTCATCCAATTGTACATAATAATTTTCTTTTTTTCATGCAAGTCAACAGGTTTTTGCTAACTGAAGTTACACTATGTTTTCAGCGTGTATTAGAAAGTAACCACTCACAAGAGTGCCAGAAAATAACAGAAAAAGACTTCAGGCACTTCATTCAGTTGTTTTTCACTTA
>VZTL01034712.1:0-36585 GCA_013400535.1 Scopus umbretta | reverse complement strand
AAAAAAAAAAAAAAGTAGATATAAAAAGTAATAGCCTCTGTGTGTGACAGCCAATCATGTCAGCTCATTGAAAGAAGACCTGTTGGGATCCAACAGCCCTTGTGACACAACAAGGAGAAAATCCAAGTCACCTCACTTAGATCAGTTAATCTCAACTAATTGATGGAATAAAAGCCAAAGCCCTGACCACTGAGGTACTCCAAATTCCAGATGTTTTAAATATTCAGGGTGGTTATAAAGCTACCATGATCCTTTAATACTGAATCCAAACAGTTGTTTTCTACTCAAGCTTGAATATTTGGAATTCACTAGGTTAGTATTAATTACAGAATAATAGACAAGGACATGTTTTTGAGACTTCAGAAAAGTTTCAGAAGTGGGTGTAAGCCTGAAACTTCACATCCTGCTTCTGGAAAACCTTGTTCAGAAACTCCCAATCCTCTGAACATCCAGGGGAAACTACCCCTGGTGAGCATCGGAGAGCCGATCCCTGCTTCCAGCCTGCGGTCCAAGAACACACAAGGATGAACTCTGAAGGGAGGGAAGCCTGAGGAAGAAGTGAAGAATAGAAAAGTCCAAGGCAGAGAGTCTGTAAATGGAGCACAGAGGTCACTCCCAAAAGGAAAGACAAAACCGTAGTGTTGATGTGTCCCTCAGGACAGGGCAGCAGGGGTGAGTCAGCAGGTAGCCAGAGGAAGAGAGCACAGATCGAATCAGTGAGTTGATGTTTTGCAGATAGAGTGTCCAAAGATGAAGGTGAAAGCAGCTTATTCATGTTTGTCATGGATCCAGGCATAAATGGGAGAAACAGCACATATGACGTTATCCTTGGAAACTGGGCAGAGGTGCTTCAGTTCAAAATGCTGGAAGTGTGAGTGTCTATAAGATACCCATGTAAGATTTTCCTCATGAAGTATTTCTAGCTGGTAGATCTTAGAAAATTAAATAATTCATTTTGTTCATGTCATGTTGAGTTAGCTGTTATTAAAATTAGCAGTTGGTGCTGTGCAGCAAGTTAGTTCCCAATTTCTCTGGGTATAATGATGGATCAGCTCATCAGATGCTGATGTCAGCCCCAAAACTGCAGAAACACGACAGCAGGGTGGGATCTGTTCCACAAGGTTTTCCTGCAATGCTTCTGAAGCTGGGTGAAATATATTGAACTTGCCAATAAGAAATATTCCATGCTGCTGACTCTCCAGCATCCAGCGCTGTTTCCTCCCCGTCCAGGCTGTCCTGGTGAGGTGGCTCCATGAGGTGCAGATGGCTGCAGGGCTGGCATGCTCATCTCCTCTCCGCTGGTCACTCTCCTCCACTGCACAAGATACAGACCCCCTCTCAGTCTGCACAAGTAGCTACAGCAGCTTTGTTGCTTACTGGTGCAAACAGCCCACATTTTTAATGATTGTGCAAGAAACTTCACTGAGAATAAAGCCTGAGCTTCAGAGGGTTGGGGTTTTTAGGTGTAAGCTGAAATAAAAGTTTCCATAGTTATTTTGGATTTCCAAACCAGCCTTTCTGTTTGTAAACATCCAGGCAGTGGAGAGGCTGTCCTCCCTCCCCTCTCCCGTGAGGAACCGTCTTGCTGCTTTACCTCCCCCTCTTCGAGCTGCCTGCTGGCTCTGGAAGCAGCCCTGGGAATGAAACAACAAAAGCTGCATGGAAAGCAGCTAAAAACATCTAGAAAAGCAGTCCTCGATGGGCAGATGAGAAGACACCATCTCTTTTCCCTGTCTGTGACCACTGCTTTCCTGTGCACAGGGAGCTTTCATGTTCAGAAAGGAAAGATGAGCTACAAGTCACCATGCTTACTCTTCCCAATGTTTCAGCCACGTTTTTCATGATTAAGTGCTTGAAACTAAAGCATGGGTGTTTTCCATGGTACTGAGTGCTAAAGCCTTGGTTTTTTGTGAGTGCTCAGAGTGCCAGGTATCAGCTAATCAACCGAGGCATCTTTAAATGTGGCTGCAGATATACAAATTTTAGGTGTTGAGATTTCACCTTTGTCCTTTCCTTTATTAAAGTTATTCTAAATTGGGCCAGATGCGAACACCACTGCCACTGGCTTTGGGCACAGCACGTGCAGTTTCACAATGAAACTATCCTTGTGAGTCTGGGCAGCACTGCTGTTTTGGTGCCTTCATTGCAAACCATCTCTTGGTGGCCTTTGCAGCCTGGGTTCTGCTGTTCACAGATACTTCATGGCCACCTAAGAGAGTGGTGTGGCTTTACCTGCTTGCATCGGAATAAGATGCCTCTCTGAGACAGGCTGGAAGTCATCTCTTTTTTTTTCCTTTCCTTTTTTTCCCTTGAATTTTGCTCCTGTGTTTTGCACATAGAATGACAGGAGCATGTCATTGATTGGACAGTAGTGGGACACATGAGCCAAGGGGAGTCCAATTCTGCTCATCACTCCTGCTTTCCCTGGAGCACACTGATGCCAAACTGGGGAGCCATGGCGAGGCTCCGGCATCCTCCATGCTATGTTGCTTATCAATGGAAACTGGACAGAAAGGATCTTGGGGTTTTGCAAGTGTCTCCCAGGACACAGAACAGGCATGCAAACCAAATCGTCACTGGAAATCACAAGGAGGAGGGCTCCATTTCAGTACATTCCCCTCTCCCATGTGGGAGGCTGCTGGCTGTTGCTAGTGAAGGGTCTCATGGGACATGGTGACATCTCAGCTCCAGACATCCTTTCACTAGTGTCTCTCATCTTTCCTGGTCAGAAAATTCTGAGGCAAATGAAAGGAGAGAGGTTTTTCATCATGGGATCTATACCCTTTGATTATGGCTTTTTAAAGTTTATTATTAATCACTTATTCCTTTCAACTTTTCCCAAGGATTAAAAAGTAGGACACAGCTCTAGAGACTAAAAAGTTCAAAGACAAGACTGGAGAATGCAGGCATATGGAAAGCCCAAATGAAGGAGGCACCTAAAGCTTTAATTTAGATGCATGATTTTTTTTTATCGGCTCCTTTTGTGGGCACTATAGGAAAACTGGGTCTTGCAGGGACCTATGAATGTGAACAAGTTGTCAGTTTGGTAGACCAGGATGGGAGTAGCAGTTAGTAAATAAAGGTAATGTAGAGAAAAACAAAAAAGAAAGGAAAAAGGGAGGAAAAATGGTAACAAGAGCAGCAGCCTCCATCAGGAAGATGAGAGCAAAGAGAGAGAAGGGGCTGAATCCCCCACACAAATGTGAGGGCATGGGATTTTCATCTGGAAAGGAGAACTTCAGATTTTCAAAGACTAAGCACCCAACCAAGGCGATTTCTTTAGGGAGCAGCATGGCATCAGAATTTTTCCTTAGGTATCTGGCATCAAGCTGCAAACACAAGTTAGACAGCTGAGGCTGGCAGGCAGTCCTGAGCATCCCCAGGTGAACTGACTCTGAAAAAATGTCTCTGTGAATTTGGACACAACTGCAGTGACAAGGACTGCTTCAGCAGGCTCATATGGGCTGAAAAGTCAATATGAGAACTCAGAGCATGGAAGTGCTGACAGGATAAAGGCATCCTCATAGCATTTGAACCCGGTCCAAAACTAACATAAGTGAAAACCTCTGGAGAAGCTGTTCTTGTTGAATTGCAAGTTGCTTTTCCCCCCAATTTAAATAAGCCAAAGTAGTTAAATTGAGATGATAAGAATCTGAACTGCTTATCTGAACCTTATCAATGAATTCTACCTTTCAAAAATAGTTATTCAAATTCTTACTTCATCAGGCTTTAGGAGGTAATACATTTAAAGAAATAAAACATGGAAAAAATCCATTTGAAGGTGCTGGCTTCATCTGCATGGCAATGAAAGTTCTCAAGAAAGGCGTTTACTTTTAATTAATAATAAAGCAAATGCAAACCACCACAGGCCACATTTGAGAAAATGCTGCAGTTCAAAGTGAGAAAAGACTTTTATTAAATGAAAGTGCCAGTGAGTACCATTAAATGAATGTCAACACAGTCATTAGAGCAATCTATCAACCAGCATTAAGAAAGTATAAAATCACACAGGCAAGTTATGGGCATAATAGAAATTTGATTATATTTTTGCACTTTGACTCTCGGAGAGAGAGGTCTCTCCACAACAAAAGATGATTGTCTCAAAAGCAAACCCCAGCCCTAACCAGGAGGGGCTGGCTCCTACCTAGCATGTTTTTGAAGATCCCCACTGCAAAGATTTAGCACCGTCCTCTTCACCAGTGGGGTTAATTCATGTTCTGACATGATATGGTGTATTGTCATGCTTATAGTCCATGCCTCCATTAATGTCTACCACTATTAAATGCTGCTTCTTGTGAATAAGGCCTCAGGTAAGCCACATCACCCAGTGCTGTGCCTGCTGCTCTGTGGCCATGCTGGGGGTCCCAAGGTCACCCTGCTTTTAGCTGGGCAAAGGGCCATGGCCAGGGAGGATGCCGACTTTGGGGTTAGAGGATGGGTAGCTCCTGTTTCACCCACAGATACACACAACCCCTGCAGCTGACCAGCTGGGGTTGAGGGGGACAGGCTGCAGGTCACCCATGCAGAAATGTGCCGTGATCTGCTCTCAACAGCACATAGAGTTGATTTTTTACAGTAATTGTTACCTTTCATTTCTGTTGTCTCTTCTGTCCACTTCTTAAGCTTGGAGTTATTCCTCAGGGCTGGGGCTGCCCCTTCTTGAACAGTGGAAAACCCATAGTATGTCATGGGTGCTGTTAGCAGCCAATATATACTAAGTCATCATAACAACAAATATCTGGGCCAATTTCCAACCACACTCCCCACACAGCTAGCACCATAAAGAAATCTTTGCCAGAAAAAAAACACAAAGAAAGAAAATAAGGGAGGGTGCTTGAGCACATGTCTCCCTCCAGGAGATGCAGAGCCAGCCTCCGTAGTGTGCAAACCAGCAGCGCTCAGCAGGAGGGCACACGACCCCCAAAGGGCACTTCCCCAAGGAAAGGTGATGCTGCCTTTCATAAAGAAGATGCTTTTTATTTTATTTAATTTCGCTTAGAAGGAAAGAGGAATGCACAGTATTGGTGACCATGTTTAGCTCTACCAGAGAGAGGGAATGATGCTCAGTCTATTTTCTTGCTTTGCTGTGCTCTCCTTTCATTTGCAAGAGCCTTGAAATGATGGGAGCCACTGTCCTGGAGGAGCAGGGGATGGTGACGCTGCAGGAGGAAGTGCTAAATATAAGAGTGTCTAAATGGGAGTTTCGTGATCTCAGCTCTGTGTGAGATAGGAAAAACAAGGACTATGTTCAGCTCCACCGGGCTCAACAGCAAGGGCATAAAATGCCTCTGAGTGGGCTAAACGGCTCCAGCTCCAGAAAAAGACAGATGAGTTGCTGAGATTATACTTAATTGGTGTTGTGGGAAGAAGACAGCCTCTCTGCAAGGCAGCCTACGCTGTCCCCTTGTACAAAGCCTTTTCATGAGCTACTGGGGACATGCTGCCAAACATCTCGGCAAATACCAGTGCTGTAATGTCATCTCAGGAAGCAGAGGAGCCCAAAGCCACTAGGACAGTCTCACTGCCCTCATGGTTTGTCCCCGCTGCCCCTGTCCCTGCCCTTTCCTTCCCGGGACAATTCACCCCTGTTCACCATGCCCCAGACCCCTAGCAGGCTGGATGGGGATCTCATACCACCCACTGTAGCAATGTCAGTAGCAACATGGGCAATGTTTTCATCTAGAGAAGGACTTGGGTCTGCTCCCATGTCATTCATGTCTTGTTTAAGTATTTATTCAGGATTTGGCCCCAGGGAGGCAGGGTTACAGCTACATAAAACCCCAAAGAGCAAGACAGTGCAGATACCTTGTCCAAGCCAGCTTTTCGCACAGCAGTGACACACCTGCCACTCTTCTCCATCATGCCAGGAGACCAAATGTCCCACCTTGTCTGTGAGTGTTGCTGGCTGCATTGGTCTGGTCTGCTAGTGTCTGACAGCAGGATTTTGCCCTAAATATATTACCACCTCCCTAGCAGTGCTCAAGCTGCTTGGAGCTTGCGTGGCTAGAAGCTACATTGAAAATAGGGGGCTTGGAGTATGCTGCTGAGATGCTGGTAGAGACACTTGCCCACACCAGGAGTCCCAGGGAATTAGCTGACATGTCTGTCTCTCTGTGCTTTCTCTGCTGCTAACAGAAAATTTCCCACAGGAAAATGAAATCTTGGTCAACTTTGTCACTGATAGTTTCCACCTCTTGGTGAATGCCACCAGGAACCACCATAATCATATGCCATGTAGACACGGATATGTCATGAAGGCGCTCAGGGCTTCATGTTACACAAGAGAGATTCAGAGCAAAGTAGGACCCTCACATTATGCTGAGGTATTGAGATGGATGATCAAGAGCATGGTCTTTTCTCCTTGCATGTATCTGCAGTGGTTTTCTGCAGGGCTTGTTATGTGCCACAAACAGAGAGCAGGTCACTAATGCAGGTGACGCTACAGCAGTGAACTACCAGTACCCTGAAATAGGCCACGGAAAGAACTCACCCACAGATGCAATCCAGTAGACTGTGCAGGGAGGGGGTCTAACTTTCCTCTGAATTTTTCACTTCCCAGATTAACGTTAGCATGGGATATTAGGAGCAAAGGCTTGGCTGGGCCTCATTCATGTGACTGCTTGTGTGAGCTTGAGATGTAAGTATGCGCGTGCATCATCTATGTTTGTATCCAAATGCCTGACATACACACAGCAAGTACAAATGGACCAGAAAAAATGAGTATACTGGGGGGGGCGGGGGGAGGTTGGAAGTCTTTTCTTTCTTTCTTTCTTTTTTTCTTTCTTTTTAATTGGTCTTTTATACGTTGAAGGTGTGGTCCAGTTGACTTAGCAATTCTGTTCTCTGAAGGAACCATTTTGCCATTCTTAGTTTATTTTCTCAACTTTGAAACCTGAACCAAGGCCTCTTTTTCCTAACCAAGTTTTTAAAATAAAAGGACTTGGAGCCAGATGCTAAGCTGGTATATCCATAGGAACACCTCATTTTGTTTCCTACATGGTGCTTTTTCAGGCAGCCTATTCTCAGGCTGGGCATAGCAGAGCAAGTTTGACCAGGCTGCTTCCAGGGGTCATTCAAGCTGAAATTCATGGTTATGCGAGCCCAGCCTAGTGGCTCCCAACTGGTGAGACAGTGGTTCCCAAGGGAATAAACTCTGGTAATGCTGTTAGCTGGAGCTGGGGAGGTGCCCAAGTGGCCCTGGGAGAACCGGCCGGTGCCTCCCGGCCCCTGCAGCCGGACAGGCTAAGAAGTGGAGCTCCACCAGGGTCCTCCAGTGAGGCTCAGCTACCGCAGGCTGGGAGAATGACAGCCTTTGGGGGCTGTAGCTGCCATGTATATGTTGTGAAATGCCTTCATAAATGAAACAAAAGGGCTACTGCATATAGTGCAAAGTACCTTGTGAGGGGTGCTGCAGAAGATATGGGAAAAGATCTCCAGAGCAGAGCAGAAGAGTCCTTTGCCTTGCTGTGTTGTTTTCAGCATTCCCACAACACTTTGCCTTTTGAGCTCAGCCTTACAAGCTTCAAGGCAAATCAACAAGTTCAAGCACGAACCTAATTCAGGCTCTGAATAAAACCCATACCTGACAACTTTAATTATTAGGCTGATGCGTCATATTTACATTAATTTGAGCACTACTTAGATTCAATTACAATAATTCTTCCATATATTCATTCCAAGATATTTCAATGACTTAGCAGATAGCATATATAATCAAAGCTTAGCTAAAGAAACAGGTTTGCTTTCTACAGACAAATTGTTCCTGTACCTGGGTGCTGACTACTGCATCCTATGCATGCGTCTGCATGGATGTGCCTAAAATGGTGTCAGCATTTTGAACACAGGTGAGCCAAAGGACAGGGACTGGAAAGCCCATGAGCCTTGATCATGTTCCCAGACCCAAATCACAGCCCCCGTGATAGGGGGACCATGTCCACCTTGGCATGTGCTTTTGCAGTCTGGAAGTACTGCTGGATTCCTCTTTTGCTATTAATTGATCACCCTGTAGCAATGTCCAGCACAGATTTTGTTCACCATCAGCTGGACAGAGAGTTATTCCAGGTGGGGCTTGGCTCATTCTCTCTGCCTCTTTCCCTATGCTGTTTTCAGAGACACAGCTTACATCTGTTGGATGTAGAATGTGACAACACACTCAAGCAGGGTGCCACACAAGCAGCTCCTTGAACCATATCACGGTCTGTTCTAGTTGTTTGATAACTCCTAGGTATAACCTATGCTGTTTGTGACTGATAAGGTGTTAAATGGTCTGCATCCCTAAAGTGGAGAACCTGTCTCCCTGTTTCCACCACTAACACCCCAGGACAATACTCCCATACTCATGAGCTACAGAATGAGGAGTGAAAGTTACTGCCCAGGTGTTCTCCACCCTTGTGTTTGGTTTTCTCTCACTCAACTGGTGCAATATAGGCAGCTGAGATGTACAGCAAAGAGCTACTCTTTTCCCAGGTGTTAGAGATGAGGGCATACCACAAACAAATTTTAGAGTCCGAGTTCTGTTTGAAGACCTGTGTCCTCACAAAACTTCTTCTCAGGATGTTGTGGGAGGGCAACAGTGAGTAGAAAGGACCTCTCTTTGAACATGAATTTCACTCTCAAAGTAGGGGATGAGCAAATAAATTTGGTTTCCTTTAAAATCCAGCAAAAATTCTGTGATTCTGTGACTATTCTATACTTTGCAATGGTGGGGATTAGTTTCCTAAGCAGTTTGTCTGCCCTGAGGAAGGTTCCAATTTCAAAGGATGTGAGATCTAGCTCTGAAAGTTACTGTATTTCATCATTTACTTCCATGCTGCTTATTCTTCCCAACTTTTTTTTTATTTTGATTGAGCTGACCAAGCCGATACCGCCTGCGCATTGCAAACCCGCTGTCCCTGCAGAGCATGCCATGGGGGGACAGGGATGCTCAGAGGGAGCGGGGCCCCACGCAGCGCCCCGCCGGCCGCTGCAGTGGGGTGTTTGCTCCACTCGAGGGAGCTCATGCTTTTGAGTAGCTGAACTTAAACCTTCGCAGCTTCTTCAGGCAAAATCCTGTGGGTGACAAACCCTCTATGCCAGGGAAAGCTACACCCACCGAGGACTACTTTCCTCCTGAAAGGCTGAGGAGATGCTTGTGCCAGAGCCTACGCTGCTCCTGGGTAAGGTAAAGCATTTTCAAGCCTGTTGTGTTTCAGGGTGTCCAGGGCTCCTGCCACCCATCCCAGCAGTTGGGGTTGGGGTGACCACGGCAGCCGGTGCACTCCCACCTGTCCTTGTCACTGCAGCTGCTATGGCCGAAGCGCTGCTGGATGAAGGTGTGCAGCATGGGATCGTGTGGGAAGGGGCAGTTTCCCATTGTGGAGCAGACTGACAAGACAATAGGACTGCTGAACAATTAATAAAAGTAGACTGCAGGAACAAGGCCTGCTTTGGCTACTGCTTTATAAGCAGTAGTTGGCCTTACTGTGTCCTACACAGTGACTTGGCACAGCAGAAATCTGCATTTCCCCAAGGAATCACTCATCTAAGGAAGCTGACTGTATGTAAAGGGAATGACTGAGGAGATAAATTAATTCCTTAAAAAAAATAAAAAGTCCCTTGTCTCACACATCCATGCCTCACGATATCAAGACAAAAATAAGGTCTAACCAGATGCTTAGAAAGCATCTGCACCTTTGGCAGGACAGCGGGAAAGGAGCTGCTTCTCGCATTCCCGGCCAGCCTGGCATCCCAGAAGTGCAAATGCTTTTGGAGAAGGCCAGAGGGCAAAATCCATCCCTGGCTTCATTAGAGACAGTTAAACCTGATTCATCCTGTCTCCAGCCACTCCCTGACTTGTCTCCCGAAAGCCAGAGCACACCGAGGCGTTCCCCAGCCAGGGTCAGGTGTCAGAGGCAGCTTCTCCAGTGAGCCAGTCTGAGTCAGAGCATTTGGGAACCGCTCCAAGCTATTGGAAAAAAACAACTCCCAAATTAGCTGGGGTGGCTCCCAAGCGAATCCACCTCCGCGGGGAAGGAGGTGATCTAATGAAAGCGTGCGGTCAGAAATCAAAAGAGCCTGGAAAGCATTCCAAGCTGCATAATAAGATTTCACATTTCATATCTTCAAAGCATTAAGTGAACATTATCTAATTAATCCTCACAACACTCCTCAGAGATATTATCCCTATTTTACAGATGGAGAAACCAAGGCACAAAGTTAAGTCACTTGCCCGGGGCCAGAGAAGGGAGTGTCGGAGCTGGGATTAGAGTCCAGGAGTTCCTGGCGCCCAACTTTTTCCTCAGACTACTGGGTCATGTGTCTTCCCTGCAGGGAAGATAATAATGAGCCCATAATTACCCATACAAATTCCCAGTGACCAGGCTAACCCGTCTGTATAAATGCTATTTGTAATTCCAATAAACACGCCCACAATTTAGCTGCCTCCATGAACTACCAGTACTCTCTCAGCTGTAGGGAGCCAGACCTTCAAATAAGGGCTGTTCTTTGCCAGAGCGAATCCCAGCTCCGGCCCACTCCAAGGGACGGTGGGGAACATCTGCCCACTTGTAAATCCCTGGTGACCATCCACATATGGCATGAGCACTGCAGGAGCAATGCAAGGTTTGTGGAAAGAGGGAACAGAGCTGGAAGAAATGGACAAGCCTTTCGGGCACACATGCCCTTTCCCAAGCCTGACACAGAAGTAGAAACTTTGTGCTCAGTACAGGCTGAGAGCAACTCCTCACCATAAAAGAAGAGGTTGTGTGGTCAAATGCATTGCTCAGCTCTACCTGTCAGCCTCGTAAAATAAGTGACCCTTTCCACATGTTAACATTGTCCCCTGAAATGGCCTTGAGCACAGCAGCATCAGTGGAAAACTCAGGGTACCCAAAGTGCCCCACGCCTTCAGCTCATTCCCCATCCTGCCCAGGGGAAGAGGGGAGCAAGCTGTTGCCTCCCTGCTGCTTGAGCTCCTGCGTATGTCCTGGGGAGACGGCTCTGCTCCAAGACACCTGTTGTGACTGGGTTTTAGCCTGTTTTTCCAGCATGATGAGGCCTCTGTGATTATGCCATGAGTGTGTGAGTGTGTATATGTGTGCCTATAAGTGTGCCTTTACCTCCATGGTGCTGTGTTCCCTTTTCCACCTATATATTTGAACCCAGGTGAGCTGGTCTTCCTGAGCTGAGGCTTAGGCATTGGGTGCCTAGAGCCCTTGGTCATGCAATGTTTGTCTGTTGCCATCTCAGCAGTGATGCCTTTCCACAAAGCCTCTATTGTCCCTACTCAAACCCAACTTATCATTACTCCAGAAAAGAGAGCACCATGAAATGCCCATGTGGGATGGAATCCACCGCTGTGACAAGCAGCACACACTACTTTAGCTGAGACTTGCATGTCTGCTCCAGCTCTTCTCCTGTGCTGTGGTGTCTACTCTTGCTTGCGACGTGCTTTGCCAGGGCTGCCTATGGTTCCTGTCAGGCCAGCAAAGCACCATACTAGACGTGGTGAAACACAGGAATAGCTCCTCTTCCTTCCACGTCAGCCTCTGTGCTTGGGTCAGACCACTCACAGCAATGCCAGGGATGCTGCAAGGACTAATAGCTAATAAAGTTCTTGGTGCTCAAGAGACCTGTGGTGCTGCCTGGGTGTGGGGCAGCCCTTGGGACAGGCAGGGACACAGCAATTAGTTCTGTCACCTCCTCTGGGGCCAGGACTTAGGCTCACTCCTCCAGAACACTATCATTGCAGTGATAAGGACTTATCTGGTTGCCTTTTCTCTAGGCACATAGTTGCCTTTTCCCAGTCAGGCTACACCATGGGTAACTGCCTATGGCTCCCAGAGGTTTGCTTCTTGTTGGGCAGCAGTGCCAGAGATGCTCCCATGCAGCTGAAGCTTAGTATTTCTTCTGATTCACAGTGATGTGGAGAAGCCCATCCGCTACTTTTCAGCACCTTAGGCAATATTTCAAAACCAGGCCAGGCCAGCAGCAGTGCTGAGCTCCCGATAACATTATACTGGCTGAAAGCTGTCCCACACTGGCCACATCATATCCTTAGACCACTGTCCCATTGCACTTTGGGGCTCTGGGATTTATAAGGGGCAGGGAGGAAGGAACAGTCCTAGGGAAACACAGGAGGCCATGGCAGGTGTCCTCAGAGAGGGAGAAGAGAAGGTCGAGGAAGGGGCAGCAGCAATGAGTTTTCCTCCAAGAAGGGTTGGACACCCAAGATCTGTATGCTCTCTGTATGGTGTGATGGCATCTTGTCACTGGGGAGAGAAGAATAAAAGGACATTTCAATGACTTAAAAAAAAAAAAAGACCATGTCTGTCAAGCCCCAGGTGGCCATGTCACAACCCCAGTGGTGTGCAGGGCAGACCAGCAGCAGGGTTATAATGGAGCATTTAGGAACATGCACAACTCTCCCGAAGCCAAGAGTTGCACAGTAAAGCCGACTACTTAGTAACAGAAGAGGGACCGCTCAGCATTTAGGGCCATATTTCTCAAACTTGATCAGAACCTGCTCTGGTCCCAGGCTTTTAGTTCACCCAGCTGAGGAGTCTAGTTGTAATGGCTGTGCTTTCAAACTAGTGGTGGTTTCTGCTGAGGGCTAAGTGCTTTGCACAGAGAGCTGCTTCGGTGTCATGCTGAAAGGAGAAATTTTCCTTTATTTTTCATTATTCCTTTGATTTTTATAATTGCTTTTATTTGTATATCTGGAGTTATCATTACAAGAAATTAAAGCCACATTTTGTTTACTAAAATACTTTGATGTGATTTTAAAAAAATAATTGTGGTAAATGTACACACACACATTTATCTAGCCCTTATATTTATGAGCAGTTTTACTCTGTGAGGAATCAAATTGCCGTTTCCTCACTTTTTCGATCCAAAGACCAAGAAATCCTGTGCAAGAACTTGTGTAATCAGCTTATCAAGTCTTAGACATGTTTTCACTGCAATAACTACCAGAAGTTCAGAAGAGCTTCTTGTTGGCTCATCTCCTACTGAGCCGTAACAATAAAAACATACAAAATATGTATATGCGTGTATATCTCTCCCCACAAATTTAAACCTTTGTATAAAAATTATTGACAACAAATGCTGACAGACAGGAATTATATTATTCCAAAAATACTGCTAACCATACAAATAAAGGATTTTTTTTTCTGTAAATGGTATGGTTTAATGACATAAAGCGATAGTATGAAATGGCATGTTAGAGGTTCATTAGACACTGACAGCTGTAAGCATTTCAGGATGCTGTATTAAAAACATCTGTATAAAGGAAAAAATAGTATTAAATAAAGAAAGAATGGAAAGCTGAGAATAGCTTCATGTCCAATTTGTTGTCTGGTAGCTGCTGAAACTGGGAGTGACCAAGACCTCCTAATTTCAATACGCAAAATATAGTGAGGGCCAGATCCTTGGCATCTGGGCCCGCTGTGTCTCAAGTTACACATTTTGCCTTATATTCCCTGGCTTGTGGGCACACATTTTGTGAAATGCCTTTGTACGGTTATCATGTGGGAGGTGGTTCCAATAAGCAATGTAACCTCTGCACCACCTATTTCTCAGCAGCTATGGTCTAGCAGATTTTTCACTCAACATGCTCAAGACGGGTTTTAAACATGAAGAGATCCTGAGCTGCTAAGGAAGACTGAAATGTTTGCTTAGGGTATTGTGCAGTAACAGGGAAATACATGTGGAGTCGATCACCCAAAATCCAGATGCAGCTACTGTTTGGCATCTGCTTCTGCTGTTTCTAATTTTGTTTTTCCTGAAGCTGAGTTGCCATACCTTTGGTGTCCTCAACTACCAGGTGCTGGTGCACAGACAAGGAATCCAGGAGGAGGTGACCTCGTGGAATCTCTATGCCAAATAACACAAAAGGGATTAAAAAAACCCAGCAAACCCAACCCCTCCCCAACCTCCTAAGCTGGACTGATAAGCTGGCCTGATCTCCGAATTTCAGAGACATTTCAGAGACAACCCTGCTGTTCTCAGAAAGCTCCTGAGCCTCTTGGCCATTGCAAAGCAGAGAGATGAGTCTCACTCGCCGAGGGCGGGTAGGAGGAACACTCCCAGAGAACCAAAACACAAGAGACTTGGGTGAAGGACTGCAGTTTCAGTTCCTAAAGGAATGACTCACAGCCATGGATGGAAGCTATTCCTCCTATTATGTTGGAGGAAAATATACCACTGCAAACTGAAACTGGAATTGTAATACTTTGTGAAATGCTGTTCTGTTTCCTAAACAGAACTGTTAGTGTTTGAAAATGGGAAGTGTCAACAAGAAGATACATATATGCAAGTTTTCCCTTATGGAAAATTTTCAAATTCAACGCTTTTCAGTTCCATTTTATAAAAAAGTCTTCCTGGATTTTCCAGCTAACTCTGGAAGCATGAGCATCTGATGCCTGGAAATTGGACTGACATAAGCATCAAAGCAGATGTTCTCCAAGAGCTTCAAGTTATTTACTCCTCACAAGACAGAAAACCTGAAAGGAAAAAAGTCTCTAATGGAAACGCATTGAGAAGTAGGGAAGCTGAGCAAGCAAGTTATGCCATTGAAACAGGAGACTCTCACTCTTGAAAATGGGATGAGTCTGGAAGTTTAAAAGCCCAGCAACAAGGTCAGGTTCCTGAGACTTCAGTTGCTGAGCGTCAGCTGAGCTGTGTGTACTCTCAAAATGCCAAGTAATGCAACTACACACAGCCTAAGTGAAAGAAAATCAGGTTACTTTGCATTTTCTGTGGCCTAACCTTCATATACCCATGGACAATCTCTGCCTCAGCTGACGTGTTAACTCGGTCAGCTGTAGTAATGACTGAGCCAGAGCCACAGCTGCTGTTTATGTGTCTGGGCCAAAGTCTGTAAGGAGCTTGTTGTGGCTCTCCTTACTTCAGTGGATTTTGGCCCAAGCCAAAAATGAAGTGAAAGGAGAGCCACAACAGTTACTGAACTGTTACAAGTATACGGTACTTCTGACATGGAGACACAGATTCCCCTTTGCATTTGGTGTGATATAGGAAGAAAGCCTCAACACAAGAACACAACCTTTTTGATATTTCTCCTTTTCAGATGCTCTCAGGCTGTTGGGAAACAAAATAAAATCTCACAAAACATTTCACCAAAGAGTTTTGCTCTTCAGCAACAGTTTTGCTTCCAGCAGCCCATTTACCGAAAGCCATCCTTCGACAGATATGAAGTATCCCTTCCTCTTGCCAACCCTCAGGGAATTTAATGGGCAATTACTTCCTGCCTCCATCTTGAATCAAGGACTCATAGAAAGATTTATTCCTGAGCAAACATCTGAAAGCTTCACTGGTTGTGTCTAAATATTTATGTTCATGCCTAAATAGTAAAAGATTGCATCTCATATAAAAGAAAGAGGTACAGACAAATAAAGGAAGTTTTGGTGACAAAAGAAAGTGATGAAAAGTGTCAACCAGTTTGAAGGTTAGATAAATGGCTCCTGAGTGTGAGCTGCATTCCTGCTCAGATCATAATGCTGTAACTTCATTTTTAACGCTGTTAAATGCAATTTTGCACAGTCTTAGGAGAGGTATTCTGTACAGTGCATCTTTCATAATTAAGAAGAAAACTATTGTCTCTTTTCCAAGTCAAATAAATCTTGTTTATCTGGAGGGCAAGTAAGTGCAGCGAGCTGGTCTGAGACACAATTTTGAAACTTTAGATCCAGAGGAGTCTGAAAGTCTGAGTTGGGGACAAAGGACTTATATGCAGCATCATATAAAAGGCCCTGGCACAGAAAGCTGTCAGCATCCTGGCTGTAAACACTTGGGGCATGTTGAAAGCCTAAGGACAATAGACCTGACCCAGCACCATGGAGCCAGAGGGCACTTCAGCAAACCCGCAGTGTGTGCAGCACTGCATCCCAACAGACACAAGTGGAAGGGATCAAAAGCAATGTGAGCTTTCCTCACCTGCTGTCCTGCCTGCGCATTGTTGCCTGTACAGGCTTTGAATGGGCCCGTGAGGTGTGCTCTGACCATGGCTCTCATGGTGTTGCCTGACCACAGTGAGAAAGCATGGACATACTCACTGGGGGGATGGATGGGGGTTGCAGGTGGAGGAGTTTGTATTTTGAGTGTCATCTGGTGGCCACTGAGAGAGGGTCTGAGTAAATGCTGGCAATCCCATGGGAGGACAGGCTCAGAAATGAGCAGGGCTAGAGTTACCTGCCATTCTTCATCAATTCAGTTCAAAGGTCTTCCCTGTGCCCTTGCTATACTGCCACATAGTGCCACTCGCTCTGCTGACCACGAGCTAGGAGAAGAAAGCTCCAAGCAAACATTTTTGTTCCTAAGAAATCTTGTAATTACAAAGATTCATCTTAAATGTGGTGCTTCTGGTGATGTGCCTGATGTTGTTTCTTTCATCTGCTGGACTCCAGCAATAAAGTCAGTAATTGTGGGCACTCACACAGTAAGTGTGGCAGGTTCATAATGCCAAGAGAGATGTATCGTTTGCAATGAGTGGCAAGGTCTGTGGCTGGATTTAGGCTAAGTTCCTGGCAAATTCCACTGCTGACTCCACTGGCAGGTCTTCAGAGACAGCCTCTGGGGCTCTTTTGGATTCAGGCAATTGCTGGTTTGGCCTCTCTCTCATGTCTTCTTGGACATGACTCCCCTTTGTCTTTCTCTCCATGACATGTATTCCCTCTGAAACAATTAGGACCTTCACAAGCTCTTTGTTTCTAACTCTGGGCAGTTTAGCAGAAAGTATACTTACTCTAATTGCATACTGAAAGTGCACTCAGCTCAGCTTGGCTTTCCCTCTTCAGGACTTTTAAGAAGATATCTGTCATTGCTGGGAACAACACTGGAGTTGGGAGAGCTGCAAACCTAAAGGATCTGCTCTCCCCTGTTTTACCCTCTGTTCTGGAATTGGGTAGCATTGGATATTGATATCTTGAGAGTTTTCCAGCTCCTTTTCCATTTTAAAATATCAGCTCTACTTTAAAAATTCATCGTTCCCATCCGAGCAAGCACATCTGCTCTGAGCTTGGGTGACATCAATCTCCCTTCAGCAGAGCAGATCTCCCCTTCAGTGGAGCAGAGCTGGAATGGAACAAAAAAACTTCTGTTCCACCTTTGGAAAGGGTGTCCCAAGGTTGACACTGTGGCTACAGGGCATGAAATGAGCCCTAGAATTGAAAACTAGCTCAGGTATCTCTACATAGGACAGAGCACATTTGCACGGAAGTGGCCTCCAGTGGATAGAGTACTATCCTGGGATGCTGGAAACTCTCCTTCAAGTCCCTGCTGCCCTAGAAGCTCATGAGTAAGTCATTAGGGTGCTGTTAATGCTGTAGCTATATCGCTAACCCTCCTCCTCTATGTGCTCTTACCCTGGAGCATAAGGGCCCACATGGGAAATCATCATCCTGTAGTTATGCGATACAGTTGCCCATGAAGATAAGCCTCTAGCCCCTGCTGTGCCTCAGTCTCCCACCAGGAAAACTGCAAATAATACCTTTGTCCCTTTCAGGAAGGTCATGGGAGCAAATCCTCTGAAGATCTCAGGTACCATGGTGGGACTGGAACCTTCCAGATTGCCACAAAGAATTTGCTGTTAAGTAATACTTAAATGTCTAAGAACAATGTTTGCCTTCATGTTTTCTGTCTTTCCCCCCCTTTTCTCTTTCCTGCATTCTTTGGTCCTTTCCCAGCAGTAAGCAGTCTCCAGCATTTCTGCTTCTCATTGCTCCTTTCACAAGCACTTCTCAACAGCAGAAACTAATGTTGTGATGCCAGCAATTACGGTGTAATTGGAACTAAAATGTAAGAAAATGATGTGAGACAACAGCATACATCCCTGTACCCTTTCATGCACAGTCCCTCTAGATATGCTATCGGGAGGCTGATAAATAATCCAAGAAAATTACAATATCTTGCACAACCAGGTGTACTACACGTTCCTTCAAAATGCCTTTGAAACATCTACAAGCTAGAATGGAAACTGTGGTGACTTTTTCATTCATATAGGAAGTGAAGTCTTGGGTTTTTATTTCCTTCACCCACCAAGAAGCAAGGAGATAACTGATGACTGTTTCTTTCATGTATTAAGGAAAGAGGGAGACAGGAGACTGTGTATGATTTTTTTTTGGTGTATCTGTGGTTCTTTCATCAAAATTCTGTTAAGTTGCAGGTATGAGTGTTTTAAAACAACATCCAACAAGTCGGATGATGAAAGGACAAGGGAACAATGTCAGAGGTGCCTGGGGAAAGATGCATCCAACAAGGCACGTCTGTAGGTTTCTTGCAGACCTTGCTCACACACATAGGTCAGGCGGATACAGCCCAGCTGCAGACTAGAGGCTGGTGGCCACACTACACCCTGCTGAGGTCCTAGGCAACAGTAGCTCATCTTGTTAAAATACTAACACCGTTTCCACCAGGTACCTAGCTATCTTCAAGACTGTGTGTAGGCTCATAGTGGCACAGCAGGTAGAGCTGATTCTCCTTTTTTTCTGACTAGCTTCAGAAAATCTGATGATCTGAGCTCTCTCTTGGGTGGGAAAATCTTGTACATGACATTAATGTGCTTGCTAGGCATGTGGGTGACCGTAACTTAAAAGTCAAACAGCCTTCCCAGCATGATCCACTCAGAGCCCAGTCACCAGACCTTCAGCAAGGTGTACTTATGGATCCAGCTGGAAAACTTCCATCCAGGCAATCCATCTCTCCCAGTGCTTGGGAGCATGTAAGTAGGTTTCATTAATAAAACTACCTCCGAACCCTGGTGTTGCATTTCACAGCTCATTTTAAGCTTGCTACATGGTCATAGCAGCAGAAAGTTAAGCACGATCTGCAAAACTCAGCTCAGAAACAGAGTAAATGCCTGTGTTTCTGGCCTCTGAGCTCCCAGGTGCTGCTCATGTAGTGCTGGGGAGAGCTGGCATACCTGTGCCTTTGAGCTCTGGCACCCACAGCACAACCATGTCCTCAACACAGCTGCAGGACAGGAGCTAGAAAGGCTTCGTAGTCAGCTCCTGTCTTTTGCTGATTTTGAGGTGGAAGCAAAACCATCTGTACCTTCAACGTCTGCTGCCTGAGGGACCTAATGGCCTGGGGTGGGATGGGATGAAAGGGACATGCTGGCCATAAGCTTAATTTAAACCAGTATCAGCAGACCCTGACCCCGCTGGCTGGCGTGCTTCCTACACAGCCATCAGGACCAGAAGAAAGCAGAAAATGGTTGGCACCAGCATGGCCCTTTGCACGCTGGGATTTCCCACTGCAGGCAAGTCTGTGGTTAAAATGGCTTCCTGCTTGCTTTACCCCCCCAAAAAATGATACAGTCAGCATCCGGCCTAAATATTCCAAGGATATTTTTTCAATTTATCTTTCAGCTTAAACTACTTCAATTTCCCAAACTGCATCCAGCCCCATGAAAAAAAAAAGGCACCGGAAGGACTCATTTGTTTAAAAAAATTAATGGCAGTGGGTGTGTGCTGCTGGATTTATGGCTGAGAAGGTAACGCACAAGCACTGCCCTGCGCTTTGATAGCTTAGCACTTCTGCGATGTGTGAATGAAGTCCAGCAGGCCCAGGACCACGTTAATCTCAGGGTTTTGATCTCTGTCAGTAATGAGATGCCGGCAGCCTGTACTTCAAAGCCTGCACTGATACAGATAATCTTGTGAAAGGGTCTCTGCATTTCCAGCCAGCTTGTATTGGGGATTACAGCAACAACAGGAGGAGATGATGGAAGAGGAGGTGCTTGTTTGATGCTTGCTCATTCAGTTTCTTTCTAATACTCCTTTTGGTTTTAATTTCCAAAGGGTGATGTGGTGTGTCCCCTCCCAGCTCAGCAGGACTTGCTCTGTCAGATGGATCCTGTGTACTACATGGCAGAGGGGATGGCTGGGATGCTCTTCTCCCTGGGACATCTGTGAAAATACGTCCATTCGGTGCTGAAGTGGTGGATGCTACAGCATCTTGGCTGAAATATGGGCAGGGATTGTGTTAGAAACTGCACAGACAGTTAAACGTTACACTTCCAGACTTCTGAGGTTATTTCTTTCTTGAAACAGTTGTAAGGGAGTAGGGGAGAGGGTAAAGACGACAGGAGACCACAGGCTATGAGAAGCATGTTATAAAGCAAAATGAGCACTAGTTTCACATACACAATTATGCTTTATGTTGAAAGTATATAATTTTCAAGGCGTGTCTGACCAGGAAACAGAACTGAAATATTTTTGTGTTGACAAACCCTACTGAGAGAAAAACAGTGGCAAGAATTTATTACAAGAATTTATTACAAATGTGTCTCTTGATTGTTCTTCCAGCAAGAACATTTATAGAAAATCAGAGCAAAAACTAGACTATGAATTTAATTGGAACAAACAGAGGTTAATATCTGGGACTCCAGCACCAACTACATTGTTCTCAGAAACCTTGCTGAAGACCATTCTAACATATATTTAAGCAGAGTTAAACATATATTTTACAGACCTAAAAAGGAATCATATGGTATTAAGTCTGTATTCCTGTCTGTCTTACAGAGACAGCAGAGCTGACTGCAATATGCTGAGAGAAATCAGAGAGATAGCAAGAGCAGAAAAGAGATTATACTGGATAAATTCAATCGCTGTCATGTCTACTGGCTGTTTGCCACATGGGGACACGAAGCGCAGGTTAGTTTTTGGGATGGTCCCACTGATGGCATCCTGGCATTACCAGGTTAGTGACTCTACAGAGAAAATCCAGCCCTATCCTCAGGACATACCAATGTATGGGGTCGGTTCAGAACCTCATAATGGAAACATCCCTCTGGGTTAGTCATCATCACACACTTAGATCTAGCATCCTTACTTGAGTGGCAGAGCCCCAAAACTCTTCCAGAGATGTGATAAAATGTGAAGAGGCAAACTGTATAAATGAGGAAACTAAAAACAGAAGCTAGGGCAGGTAAATCTTTCCTGCAATATGGAGAGCGCTGGATGGCAGTCACCACGCTGGCAGTGGAGTGTCATGCACAGCACCCAGCAGAAGAGTCTTATGAACGGGTAGAGGTTTGCTTGGCTAAATCACCAGGTGAAAGAGGTTGTTTAATTCCTAAAAGCATCACTCAAGAAGCTTTATCCAAATGGTGATGGTACACTTCAGTGGGTTAAATGTAAAATTATAATTAGGCTATAAAAGAGTTCAAGGAGCAACTGCATAAAAGGAATCAAAACTGCTTCTAAACACTGATTCAGCATATCAGTATCAAAAAATTTGGCAGAAGTCTGTGGGGCCAGCTGAAGCTCGGGGTCTGAAAGCAGCACTCAGGGAGGACTAGGCCACCGCAGAGAAGCAAGGTGAATTCTTGGTACACATGGTCTCTTCTAGCAGAAACCAGGAGACTCCCACACAGCAACCTTCTTGGCAGTGGATTCGGCCAGGGTGTCTCCAAAATTTGGGGGAATTGCATGGAAGAAGCCATGGCACAAATAGATGGGATGGGGCCCACCAGCCTGTCAGGAGCAGATAGCAAGAGATTCAAGACAACCTAAGGATGGACAGATTCAATTACTGAGATAGTGCCCACCTCACTGAACACTTCCTTGGTATGTCAGGAAGCAAATGTACCACCACGCTTAAGAAAGGTGTTAGGGGGATCTAGGGACCTAGAAGCATGTAAGCCTGACCTCTGTACCAACCAAAACAATAAAAGCTGTAATAAAAGTTGTAATAAAATATTAAACTAATGGACACCTTAAAAAAATATGACCTGAATAGATATGATCTATGTGGTAAGAGCCAACATGGCTTCTGGAAATCCTGCCTTTCTAGTCTCTCAAAGTTCCTGAAAGGAGCAACAAACGTGTTGATAAAGGTTATCTAGTACAGTCTCTCCCCACAGACTTTTAGGGAAACTGAGGAGCCAGGGGAAGGGGGAAGTCCTGGCATAGAGAAATGGCTGAAAGGTAGGAAACAGAGCACAACAGAAATGGTCATTTCATTCAACAGAGGGAAGTTGAGGGATTTACACTGAGGTATGTTCTGTTCAAAATACCTATAAATAACATGGAAAAGGGCAAGAGCAGTGAGAGACAAAGGTCACAGATGATACAAGGTTGTTTAAAGTAGTAAGGCCAGGTTGTGACAAATTGGGGAAGCACCTTATAAGACTGTATGAAATGTCAGGTGAAGTTTAGCATAGCTAAAGATAAAGCGATAAAACACCATGAAAACCAGTCCTAGTTTCACATGTCAAATTTTGGAGTTGACCATTTCCTATTGAGGAGCAAGGCTTTGGGATTAGGACAGGCAACTCGATAAAGACACAACTGCAGTGCTACAGAGCTGTGGAACTCCTTGCAGAAGAACAAAAAGGACAAAAGTAGTTTTCATCAGTTCAAGGGGAGACTGTACAAGTACTTGGAAGGAAACCCATTGCAAGTCACTTGACAAATTGCAATGCGTTTAGGACAGCCTAGTGCCTCTGCCTCACTCCTCTCCTGCCCCACAGACCAGGCTGCCTTTGAATACCTCACCTCTGTGGTCCTTGGGAGCTTATTGGGAGGAGTGAAACCACTAATGGGATTAACACCTGAGAGCCTATGGGAGCTCTGAGAAGGCCAAGAGGAGATTTGGACAAGGTGGAAATGAGGCATCAGTGATTGCATGGAAGAATGAGTATACATAGCTGATATGGAGCAACCAAGTTGCTGCCTCTGTCTTACACTACATACTTGTGGCGAAACTGATGTTTAAGACATAGCATGTCTGGAGCTGTACCTCACAAACTGACTAGGGATTTTAAAACAATGGTATGAGATAATTGCTGCTCATGAAGCCATATATGAGGGCAGTGGAACAAAGACTAGATGTATCCAGTAATTACGAGAGACAGAAAGCATACATGTTCCCAGTGAAACTGCAGGTCTGCACCAAGAACCAGCAAAAAGGGCTCGACTGGTTTAGCTGGGAAGTGGGCAGAGGCTGACCAGTTGGGAAGAAAGTTCACTGGAGACATGATGAGAGTGCATTTCTCATCTTTCTTTCTTTCTAAAAGACAATTACAAATACAAATACAAAGGACAGCTCTGCACTGCAGGCAATAGGGATACTTGCAGATGGCCTGTCTCACAGGGTGGGTCAAACTCGATGACAGGGGTGAGGAAGTCTATCAGGGAAGAAATTTTGAAGCAGTTAATTTTATATTTACTTTGAAAAAATACCTTGATGGGAATAGCCAGATGAGATAAAGGAGGGCGAGGGGTGGGGAGGGAGTGGAAGAAAGACGGAAAGAGAATTACTGTTTAGGACTGAAAGGACCAGAAAAAGTACAAGAACAGAAAGGAAGTCCATAGAGAAGACAGAGCCAGCCTAAAAAAATACGAAAGAAAATAAAGTGACAGGCACTGGAAAACTAAAAGATGAGTCACAGTCCATGGACATGCATGAGCATGGAGGCAGAAGTGAGAGATACACAGGTGAGGACTGTGTTTGATTTCAGTGAAGTGTTATGGACACAGCTGCTATGTCTCATATGCAGCTATATATTAGCTCACTCATCTGTCTACACATCAGACGCCTCTTGTGTGAAAGCTTCTGGTAAATAGCAGAACTGGACTTTCATTTTTTCACAAACTTTGTGGTGTTAATCTCCCATGCAGAAGACGCTGCATATGTCCCTGCCCCAGCCGTTGGTCCTTGGTCACATGGGCACAAACACAACCCGACAGGCTCCAGGGCATCTCAGTTCCCAAGAAGGGCTGCAGATTCCAGTTCAGAAATCCTGGTGGGCTCAGCTGCTGTGTTCACCCTCAGGCCTGACATGGCCCCAGCGCCCCAGGAGCCTCGCAGAGAGCCTCCCTAAAGGCACAGCTGGTAGAAAGGCAAGGAATATGGAGAAATGTGTTTTTCCAAGTTGGGCTGTCTCAGAAGCAGCACACTGCAGCTGTACTATCAATTATATATTGAAAAAAATACCAGAGGAATGCTGAGGTTCATAGTCTGTGATTAGGCAGAGACCTTAATTTATGTTTGCCTGTATCCAGAAGATATCTGCTACTCAGGGCTGAGCCTACCAGCTTTTGCACGGAGAGCAAAAAAGAAGCAGATGCCATCAAAGCAATGTACTGACTTGCTTCATTAAAACCAGCAGCTGCCACAAAGAAAGTTTCCTGCAGGACCAGTAGTCAAACAGCATCCTCTTTCAGGCAGGCTTGATGGAAAGAGGAGATAAATCCCCACTTTTAGTGCCTCATTCTGACTCAGCTTCCTTTGGACAAACCATGTTGTGGTGAGTGTGTGAGGCCATGCATGGAGAGGGAACAGGGCATAAGGAGGAGGGACACAGCGTGAGGAAGCTGGAGAGGAAACATTACTCTTGTTTCCCACTCCTCACACCACTAGCACTTCGCCGTGCTGAGCATCTGCAATCTGATTCCGGAGGTGAGGATCAGGGGTATCCACTCCCTGCCACAGATGCAGCGCTTCTCTTCTTCATCAGTGCAACAGTGCAGGGTGGAAGGAAGGGTGTATAAATGAATAAAATGAAAAAAGCTCCCCAGCTTCAGAGATGCAGCAGCTGGAGATGTTCTGCACTCACAGCAGCTAATCGTCCTCCTCCAAAAGACAAAACCCAAACTAAAACAGTAACAAGAGATGCTTAGCTGTTTTTAAACCAAATTACTTAGTATGTAGGTAAAGAAAACAGATCATCAAAAATACTGGCCTCCTCCTGGTCTGGATATGATCAAGAATCCTGTTTTGTTAATGGCAGGAGCAATGACTTCCCTGTGAGGCAGTTAGATGTCTCTGTGTTTAGCAGGACAATAAATGCAGTGAGTTAAATAAATGTCTCTTGCTTCAGAAGGCATCAAAGAACAATTTTTTATAGCACATGGTAAAAAGAGGTTTTGTTTGTGTAGTGTAATATATTATTATATTCTATTAAATATACTTTCCAAATATATATCCCCATCCTGTCCCTGTGCTTCTGCAAGATGTCTATTTATACTAATTTATACACCTCTAGAATCATAAAATGCTGCTATTTTTACTTCAAAGACTTTCTTGAACATGAGCTGGAGATTTTCATTAGGCATTTTACATTACCTAGATGTTATTGCTTTTAAGTATATTCAGAACACTAAAGAAATGTCTCTCCAAGCTTTTATTTGGGTGAAGCAAGCACCTGCAAGATATATGCAGAATTATTTTCCTAGGAGACAGGCTTATCATGACTTCAGCCAGAGGGAATCTGTGTTTTATCTCACCTGATGCAATACCCCATGTTAGTCTTAATTCACACTTCACTTCTGGTAACCTCTAGGGCACATTTAATGACTACTGGAAATCTTCTCTAGCAGGCTGTACATTTTAGAAAGAAATCCTTTGACTGAAATCAATGGTTTCTGGCTTCTGGAAAGGTTTTACTCCTTGTTTCCAGCTACTACATACTTGGAAACACTCCCAAGTGCTTCTGACTGTATAGTGGCTATAGAAATACAATCTACTGCCAGGGGTACAGCCATAAAACCAGCCCAAAATCTCAGCAGTTCTCATTCTCTGCTGCCTTTTTTGCCTTGCCTGCCACCTCATACTACTAGTATTGTAAGACATATACTTGCGCAGTGAGTAGAAAGTCGTACCTAATGTAAGACACCAGACAATCAGTCTCGGCAGCTAGCGAACACGGTTCCTGCCCAAATGATGGTCTTCTGAGATGTCCCACACTGCCGATGTTTCACAGAGAGACGTTAACACCTTCCCAGGAGGCACTAGCCAAAGGCATCTGCCAAAGTTTCCATCAGGGGCAAAAGTCTCTCCTCCATTTGCAGCACAGCAAAAGCATGCCTGAAGAGGATTGAATTTTATCCACTTGTGGAAGAAGAGGAGGTACTTCTAAATATAAGAGCAGCTTTGCAGCATTATAACACAAACATTTTGAAGCCCTCATGCCTCTGTGGTGCTGCCTCTGTTTGGCAGGTGAAGGAACAGTGAAGCAAAGCTCCTTTGTCTGATCTGGATCAGATCCATCGTCTGTTCTGGATCAGAGAAGATCAGTGCCAGAAATTAAGTTGGTTGTTCTGACTCCCTGAGCTAAGACCATGTCTTGCTAGTCTTTCAGACCAAAAGGCCATTGTTAAGTGAGAAAGGAGAGCCAGAGCTGTGTTACTATCCGTCGGCTCTTGTGATCATCCTGGAGCAGAGCACAGGCAGTTACATGGCAGCACAGTCATGAAAGCGGCAGTGCCTGTAGCACTGCGGTACCTGCCAAGTCAAGGCAGCAGACAGCCCTCCTAAACATGAGGGTGCAATTTATATACATTTTACTACTATGAAAAATGTTTTCTTGGTGTGCTTCTCACCTTTACAACTGATGCTTCATGGAACCAGTTTTGAAATGGAATCCTAGAATTAAAAAGGAAAAAAAAGAAAAAAGAAAAAAACCCCAGAGCTTCTGGGAAGGTGAATGGAGATCAAAAATAGTATTTTTATACATGGAGAATCCACATGGAATTTTTCTCTCATGATCAATTTGTGAAGCTGTGCTAGTAAATCAGCAAAGATAATAGAAACTAATAGAGGAAATAATCTGGCACATTTGGGGAAACTGAGACAGTTTTTCCTTTGGAGACTCTATTTTTTAAAGAAATAGGGGATATCTGTCAGCTCAGAAGATATCTATGTCTCTGGTTTGCATCATTAAAAACCAGCCCTCTTGTGACCAGGAAAGAGATGTCAGAGCTGTTTAGTTTTCAAATTTGCTACAGAAGATGGAGGAAAATAAAGAATGTTTTTCTTCTTTGGTGAGATATTACCCAGTGTTATAATTCTGAAAATAGGAGATCCCCATCAGAAACTCAGTTATTGCACCTTTTGTTTGCTCTGAAGTGTCTGCATTTTAAAACTAAACTACTGCAGCCCTCTGACGTGATGAAATCTAGTCACCACATCACTGCTGTTACTCTGCTGCCTGCTTCCTTCCCATTGAGGAGCACAGTAGAGCTCTTCACACCTCTCTCCTGCCAGATGAGAAGAGGCTTGCTCTTGGCCAGTTTGTGAGTAGTGTAAGCCCACATCTAATCCGAGATCTCCTTGTAGGATGAGAAAGAACAGGATAGATGACACATTTGTACAGTGAAAGGATAAAGAAATAACTTTATAACTCAGACATGCAATTGGGAAAAAAAATGTGGCAGAAGTGACTGAATTAAGGCTGTCCTGAAAGTCTCTATTCTCATCCCAAATTTCCATTTGCTTTTTCCTAGTTTTCTTTCTGAACTGATGTACAGTTATTTAGCCAGACTAACATTGCAGACAGAGACAATTTATTTTGTTTCCTAAAATTGCCACCTAAGGAGAAAGAGATACTTCTGGTATGAAAACAGAGACTGGCACTTAAGGGCTTTGAAGTGGCCTATTGCATGCCAACATACACAGTTTGCACAGACAAGTGCCCAATGGCACTTGTATGATTTTGGCAGGTGTGGCACAGATGTGTGTCTTTGAATACTCACTGCAGACAAAATCTATTACACACTTAGGTGAGTTTTCCCTCAGGTGTAAGAACTAGGGAAGTTATAGCACAGCTTTCAGCCGGACAAACAGTTTTGAATTTTACCTTGCAGCTTTTCCATTGTAGCCAATGCAAAAATAGTCTTACAATTTATTTATCCTACCAAAAGCCCCCTGCAGTCATTAGTTACTTTGTATTTCAAAAATCTAAAGTTCATCTGTGTAGTATTAGTCATATAGAAAGGGGGACATTGAAAAGCAGGGATAGAACAAGTTTGGTCCAAGCCTGTATATATGTCTGATAGCATCCATTACACCTAAATGCAGCTATCTAAAGTATAGGGTCTGGTTCACCAGACTCCTGCTACAGCAAGGGTAGGTCTCGCTAAAGGGTCAATTACCCCATCCTAAAATTGATGTCTGTGTAGAGGTTTCAGCTGAATAAGCTTAGTCAAAAAGCCTGTTATGACAGTGGCTAAGCAGTGTACCCTATCTCTTTTCCAGAAGATGTGATGTTAGGAATCCCATTTTTCAGAGGACAGTTTGTCTTTCATTGAGCCCCTTCAATGCGTGTTACAAACTCGGTATTTGAATTATCCCTCTGGAGATAACCTGAACTTGCCATAACACATGAACACAAGAAACTATACAGTTACTTCCTCTCTCTTTTAATGTTTTAATTTATTTGTGCATTTTGTCTGCTGGATTTTTAATTGCAATTTAATTTTTTGTTGTTGTTTAATCAAAACCTTATGTTTTTTTCCTATGCAATGATGAAGGAATGTAAGAGTCATTGGATCAGACTTGTAGATTAAGCCTGTGCTATTCTAGCACAGACAGAAATAGAAGAAATGTTTTCCATATAAGGCCCACATTGTAAGCCTGAGAGCGAGAAAATAAACTGTATGCGAAGCAAGATTTCTGAAGTTACAGCACCAAACAGAACAAAAGTACCCTGACAGGAATTTTTTAGAGTAGCTAGCTAAGGATGCTGGGATTTCCACAGTGTTCTAGACTTTCTCTGTTACTTTTGGAACCATCTATTTACTACACAGTGTTCAATATCGTTAAAGAAGCATTTATCCTGCTCTCCAGAGCTGAATCACTAGTGGGTTCTTGAGACATCTTGCCTCAAATTGTGGTTAGAACAAAGGTTACTGAGCAGCTGGTGGTCTGCAGTCTGAAGTACTGCTGCGGATCTGCCTTTACAACTCAGAGGTATGCTATATACCTTCAAGGTGATATTAATACCAGTGCTACTAGAAACCGCAAGAAATTATTGTGGTTTACAGTTTCATTCCAAGGTCTCAACTCAATCCAGATGTATGTTTAAGGTCTGCACATTTTTTCAGGAAACCTGGACAAAATTCTTCAAAAGTTGAGTTTCTTCATGGTTTGTGACCAAAAAAGAAAAACAAACAAACAAACAAACCCCAAACAATGGAATTTACAAAAGGAGGAAAAACCTGATGGCTTTAATCAAACCTCCGTATGCAATACATATCCTCACAAAGTATACACTTTAAAGAGCTAGAAACAAGTAAGGTGACCTTTTAGGGAGAAATAATAAGTTTTATTAGAACAGCTGATCTAGTTAGAAAAAGCTTGGGGCATGCAAGCTCTTCACCAGGTCTGAAATGGAGACTGCAAACTTCAAAGCTTCAAAGGTCCTGTCGGAGGTGTGAAATGGTTTGACTCTGCCTGAGCAACAAGCATGAAACCTATCCACGCTAAAGGTCCTCCAAGGCCCCCATCAACACCCAGCATCCTACAGCCGTTACTTCCTGGAGGCAGTACACGTCACCCCATGCCTGACCTGGTGGAAACCACCCAGGGGAAAGGGAACAACCACCATGCACTGGGGTCAGCTCACACAGACAACAGCTAGACCTCTTAGAAGGAGAAGAGCTTTTCTCATAACAGCTGTTCTAGGCCTTCAGTCCTGGCTCTCAAAAAAAAACCTACAAAATATCTTAAACTGGTGGAACTCTACTGGATGTTACAAATTATGGATTTAGCTGGTTATTTAGTTCAATATTATTCCCTCTTCTAACTTAATTCTGGCTCCTGCTTTCTCTTTTTCCCTTGAGATAACGATGTTATGACCTCTCCATCTGCAGTATCCCACCATTCGCTCCACAGGAACAAATTAAGTTTGTACACAGGTGGGCCACTCAATTACCATATCTAGTGAAACATGAGCAGGCTGTTCCCACTTTGCACTCGGTGTTAACATTTACTGCCTTGACTTCAAATCTGATGTTCAGAAGACCTCAAGACATAGGAATACCCTATCTGCCTTGGAAGTTTGTTTTACAATATGATCATCCTCACAGATACAAATCTGTCTCTCTCTCTCCCCCCTTTCAATGACTTTCTTGGCTTTGGAAGAGCCCTTGAACATCCTATGAATGTAATTTGACAAAATGATCCTGCAATCTCTGTCTGTCTTCTAAATAACCAGCCAGAATGAGCAGTTTAAAGTAACTCGCTATAAGCATTGTCTCAATCTCCAAAATCTTTTTCTGGCTCTTTTCTGCACCCTGTGAAGTCACCAGACCTGGAAATGACTTTGCGGGAGTGGCATGATCAGCAGTATACTTAGATTTGTAACCATTTTTCTGATCTTTTCATTGCTCTTCCTTATACTCATGTTGTGTTAGGTCTCTTTGCTCCACAGCCCTGCTATACTGAGTTGTTTTCAACCACAGAAACCCTAAATAATTTTCATAGATAGTGGTTTTAGGACATGGCCTCTCCTTTTGTTGTACGTTTTTTCTCCTGACTGGAAAATTCAAATTTCATCATATTATAACAGACTTAACAGCTCTGGGTAATTTTTGTAATTGAATCTAGCATCAGGCTTTCTGTGATATGAAATTCAGATTAATAGCTGTCCAACCCATCCAAATACCTTTAAAATATCATCAAATTAACTTTCTTTTGGCACTTGTAAAATTAACATGTTATTTCAAGATTTATAACAACTAAGCATCATCAAAAGAAAGATCTGCCAGCTATTCAAAATATTTATTTCTAATAGCACTTGTCCAACAGCCCACTTAGTCTTTAACAGACTGCAGTCATTTATCATCCTCATGTGGTAGTAGCCCATTATCTTGCTCTTACTTAAATGGAAAATAGTGGGGTTTATTGAATATTTTATTCTATATCATTACTATCTCTTTCAAGTAATGGTCCTGTATCGTTGCTTCCATTTCTCTCATTCTGATATAGATGAAAAGTTTTTCTTTTCAGTGTCCTTTGCTTCACTAGTCACATTGGTGCCAGCTTGCCATGCCAGAGATGTTTTCATCTTCCCTCTTCAGTGTTTACTGTAACAGAACCTGCAATTTCTGTTCATTGGCACTTTAGGGGGGATATTTGCTATTTATTTTATTTATAACTTGTTCTCAGCTCACCACTGCACCAGAATGAACTTTAACCCAAAGTTGTCTCCTCTCAGACTGACTTCCCTAGCTATGTTTATTTTGTCCATCTAAGCAGCTCCTTTTAAAGAATTCCCAGGAACCACCCACACTTTTTCCGTCCACACTCTTCCCCACAGGATTTTCACTCATAATGCTCCTCAGCTGATCAAAGCATAGGATAACTCCCAGGTGGATCCATTGGCTAACTGCTGGCCCCAGCTCCCAGCACCTACATCTCAGGGAGGTGAAAAGCTTCACCCTGATGGATGAACTTTTCCTGTGCCCTCTCTAGCACCATTTGATGCACTTTGATATGTGGAGTTTGTCTTTCAGACACTGCACTGGGTGCTACTGCAGTGGAGGCAAAGTAATTTAAAATCCTCTTCCATTTTGTGTGATTCCTAAAGATGCTAATGTTAAGCTAGAGGAATTCCCCCCATGCCCTAAGTCTCACTGGTGTGGGACAGGGGAAGGACATGACTTATATTTGATGACAGATGATCCTCTGCAGGTAAAAACAGAGGTACAAAGCATATTCATTACAGTTGCCTTGTAGGGAGCTGTAGGATTTAAGCATTTAGGAATTCCATTGAGGAATAAATTATTTTCAGTCTCAGAGGGTGCCTTATTTTTAATTTTTAGCTGTAAATTCTCTTCTTCCTGCAGAAATCAGACACAAAAATAGCTTGTTTTCTTGGAAATTCAATTTTCCATCAATTCACTGGAAGATGGTGGAAGATGCTCAGCCCATCAGGAAGATGAGCACACCGTGTTTCACTTAAATGCTCATTAACAAAAGGAATTAGGGATGCAGTGCAATGCTGTGGGAAGTCCTACCAAGTGGCTGTGAAGCCCCCTCCCTGCCATGGCCCCGCAATGGCAGATGGAGAGGAAAGCAGTTAAACCAGTGTGATCTCCTTGCAAGCATGATGTAGTAGTTAGTGCCTGTAGTGATTTAGGAGCTGTACTTGCGTGTCTATAGGCAAGACAAAGACCAGGCAATTTAGTTGCTATCTGGGATGGACTAAGAGCCTGCCACAGTGACATTTGGGATTATCCTGCAGAGAGATTCCAGCACAACTTTATGCAGAGTTATCGCAACTCTGGAGCTCCTAGGCAGGAGCAAACACACAGGCTCATTAGCACAACATTACGAACCGGCAGGTCTGGGTAGGTCAAATGACTGGGTAGGAATAATTCTGTCTAGCATTTTTATGTGATTTCAGAGCACACACTCAAACTGTGCAAAATTTACTTTGTGATACAGTAAAGTCTAAACACTTCAAACATTTTTAAAGTTTCCTGAGGCTTGTCAGAGCCCTGTCCCATTTTATTGAGTAGCATGTTTAACTTTATGAGTCTATCAGATGAATACTAAAGCAAATAATATTTGAACAAGATGAAGAACATAAAGTTGCAAAATAAAAAGCTTTTTTAAAAGCACCCTATTACTTTGTTCAAATACCCAGCATTAGAGTGCTTGGAAACCTCTTAGAGCTAAGTGTGCATTTTTAAATAAAGTAAGTTGTTCGGGCTGCAGTTACTGAATTCCAGCTTGACACTGAGCACTTAAAGAGTTTGGAGAATTCAGACTCTCTTATCAGCTTGCAGACAAGGGCACTAAATGTCATGTGGGCTTCCTTTTGGCTTGTAGCCACAAGCTGGGAATAGTATTTAATGTAGTCTCTGGTTCTTAAAGTATTAGGAAAATCTGAAAACAAAGTGCCTGCCATTAGTGAAACTGGTGCTGTCTTTTGACACTCTACAGTATGCACTTATAGCCTGGTATGCCTCCTAACTTCCTTAAAAACAGAGGCGGGGGCATTGCCTGCAACTTCTTCACAAGATACAGAGAAAATTTTCAGTGAGGGTCCTGGAAGCATGTGTTCCTATTTTCCATCAATATGCTTGGTATGTTGATTAAATAACCCACTTTGCTATGTTTTTATATCCCACGGTTTACCAGAAAATAAGATATGGATCATGTGCATTACACTAATGATTGTGGCATTTCTTTCATGCATAGTAAAATATTTTAATTATGGATTTAAATTCACCATAACTTTATACTTAAACACAAAAAAAAATAGTAAGGAAAGATGATAAAATCATTAAATCTGTTCAATATACTATTTATTTTTAAGAATTAAATTTTTTACACCATCAGATGCATGATATTATAAAAAGGAAAGCATTACCATGAAAAGCTAGCTGTCAAACATGAATATTTATAGAAAGATTGGTGTAAGAATCTATGAACAGATAATAGCCTATGTTAAAAGAAATGAGGCCAGTTTAATCTCAGTAGTAGTATTAGAATGAAGCAGTAGGAAAAAAAGGTCAGAGATAACCACTAAATTATAAATTACAGGGGAGAAAAAGCATATTTTTCTTAATATGACTCTAACCATGCACACTCCTCACAAACATTGACATTTCCAAAGGTTTTGTGAAGGTAATATTCCCATTTGCTTCCAAGAAGCCCTGTGATATTTCTGTCCCCTTTTGAGACTATCGGATCTAATCCATAATTTCTTCTCTGTGTTACCCGAGACTAGAGTCTCTTCCACCCAAGCTGCTTCACGCCATCCAGACCTTCTCTAGCCATAGGATGACCCCTGCTCTATAAGTAACTAGGAAAATTCTCATTTCTAGTTATGTTTATCTCTATTCTTCCTATTTGGTCTCTTTTCAGCAATATGTGACCTTTGCCTAGATGAAGATATTCACCCACTTCTAACCAAAGGCAGCACAGATGAGGAAAAATATCTGGACTTTCACAGGGAAGTAAAAAAAGGATGCGTAAATTGGGTACTGGTGGGAAGCTGGTGGGAGACTTCCAGGTGTGCTTTTGGGACAGTTCCCCACACCTCAGCCTATGACGCTACTGCTGTGCTGGGCCATATGGGAATTGTGGCATTCCCAGATAAACATCCTATGCATGGCTGTAATACGCACCTCGGGCAACCAAGATGTTATGTGATGTGGAGAGACATCCTTGAGCAACTGGAGAATATCCCTCAGACCCCTTCTTGGGCTGGAATTTGGGTCCTGGATACTGAGGTGAGAGCTCCTGCTATGTTACAAAAAATTATTAAATTATTCAGCATCCTATGTTTTTTCACAGTGCCAGCTTGACCACAGCCCAGTACTGGGAGGCTGCCTCAAGGACCAAATTGGCAACAGCATGGATGCTATATGTCTCTCTGGGTTCCTGGTCCAATATCAGTGGCATCAGTGACATCCCTAAGCCTCAGTTTAGCTGCTCCAAAGCCTCCCACCAGGCATTAGCTTCACTTTTATCGGTCTCAAGGCATCTCAGCTCCCCCAAATCTGGGGAGTGATCCCTTGAGAATCTGGAGAGCTCAGAGCAAGTTGCCTGAGCTGGAGCCCTGTGTGGCCTCCCAGCCTGGCTGCAAGCTTGGTGCTGTGCTCAGGCATCATGCGGCTTGGCAGTTCCCAGCCCCAGTGGCCCTATGCCACCTTCCATTGCAGCATTCCCCACAGACGGCTCTTCTCTCAGCCAGCCATAGGCACCTAAACTGGGCTAGCTATTGCAAGTGACATAAAATAACAGAAAATACAGTGAAATTCATTAGAGAAGTCAGTTCCGGGGGTAACTCATTACATCCTAAAAGAAGGTTCTTCCAAGACCTTTGGGCACTAAAACCCAGATGCAGTGATACAGACTGAGCATTGTGTTTTAGCTCAATCAGAGGGTGAGTATCTAGCCGTCAGCTGTGTCTTATGCAAGAAAGTGAGTAATTGTCTGCATTTACAAAACCGGCAAATTTGTAGGAAAATTGCATGTTCTGAAACTGATTTTGTTGAAAATCTGTATTTCCTTTCCACATATGGGTTTCTTACTTTCTTTTATGCATTTTGACATTATGTACACAAAAGGGCTTTAATTCAATTACTTCTCTCAGTATTAAATTATTCTGACATTGTTTATTCCATTACTTCTTCTACAAATTTGAGGAGGGCTGAACACTGGTTTTAATTCTGTCTGTCAGTTCCTGATTCATTGCCATTGCAATGTACATCATTTGAAGTGGGAAATATTAGCAAAAGATGGAAATTGCTCAAGGACATACTACTGGATGCACCCAGACTGACAATCTGGAGAGAGAGGGGAAAAACAGTTATTCTGGCCACAAAAACATCCTGGTTAGAAGGAGATCTGCACAGAACAACAGCAGTGAAAAATTTACGTTTGAATATGAAAGGAAAGTTAATAGCAACACATGAGGTACAAATTGAAATTGGAGCCAACTGATAAAATGGACAAAAGGTAAAGAAATTATTGAAAATTCAGTCATCAGTGGCATTAATAATGCAGTGTGTAAAATGTGTTAGGAAGAAAAGGAGCTCAAACAAAGGGTCTGTGGATATTTAATAGATGCTTTTGCCTTCAGAACAAAGTGGCAGAACTGATTCAACTTATAGGACATACATGCACTGGAAAGCTAATCATCTTTCATGAAGGAGGATTCAAGCCAGAATCTACTAAAATTAAATGTTCTTAAATCAAAAGGATGAAATAACTTACCCCAAAGGGTCCTAAAGGCTGGGGAATTGCTGAAATTAATACTTTAGGAGTAAACACATTGGCATTTCCCCTGGCTTTGATGCATTCTTACTTTTCCAAGACTGAAAAAGGAGGAGACGATCTACCCAGGAACTGCTACACTGCTTCTCTACCCAAGCAAAATAATGGAACATATTCTCTATAAAAAAAAAAGATTATGAGAGTAATACAGAACCAGCACAGGCGTATACGGTTTCATGGAGCACAGATCTTGTCAAACAAACCATTTCTGTTTTGGAGAAGATGACATTTCTTGTTGATAAAGGCAACCATGTTGACTGATGCAGTTTATTTGAACTTCTCCAAAGTGTTTGGTTTGGTACTACACTAAACTTTAACTCAAATATTTATACAGAAATAAATGGGCATGCCCAAGATTAAAAATCTGGCTCTCTTATGATCGCTGCTGTGTTAGTATTTTTACCAATGCAATGCAATGGTGTGGGCAGCAGGGCAGATACTGAAGCGATGCAGGCAGTGACAAGGCAGTGACAAGGGAGGCTCACAGCAGGTCAGTGTGGTCACTTCAGGAATGAAGAAGCTGCAAGGGGACTTGACTGTGGTTGAGTCATCCATGGCAAAGATACCTGAGAGAGAGGAGACCATTTGAGGCTGCTCAGAGAGAGCACAGGAAAGCCAGGGGCTTCCTCACTTTTGTCACTGCATAAGAACCAGTGACTGCCAATAAGGAAGAGTAACGAAACTCGACCTGACTTACTAGAGGTGGGAAGCTCATCATCACTTGGGGTCTTTGCAAGGAGATTTGGGCCAGTGTGTGTGTCTGTGCGTCTGTGTATTAGAAACATGCATGAAGTCAGCTTTTAGGAGGAAAGAAATCCACAGCCTGTGGATATGGGAGTTCACATCAGACTGCCTGAGTGGTTGCTTGTGGTCACCAACTCTTTGAATCTGTGAATTGTTTGCCAAGTCCTGATGGCTTTTATCTCAAATACTCTCACAGGCTGAATTGTGAGTATAAATGTACATGGTAATGAGGTCTGAAACACTTCAGGTAAGGTCTAAAAAACTGTAACTCAAAGTCAACATAACATACATATTCCGTATAGGCTAAAAAGAACACTTTTTTTTTTT
>VZTL01034711.1:74580-87918 GCA_013400535.1 Scopus umbretta | reverse complement strand
ATCTCATTTTCCTCCCCTCCACCCATACCAAAGCTTACTGAATTCAACACATGGACAAATTTAACTGACCTCTTTTCCTCTTTTTTATGACCCATGCACTACACAGCCCTTGCCATTAGCCATATATGTTCTTTATATATGCTTTATACATTCTGGTAGATGAAGCATATATCCTCTGGCAAAAATAGGTAGTTTTTCATAGGAAGTTTACTATAATGTGTAAGAAATTGCCTTATAAACAACATGTATGTTTCCTTTTAATTGAAGCTTATTGGTAACAAAAAAGTATGGGATAGTAGATACAGCACAAACACTTCTTAGTGAATGGTTTCAGGAGACCAAAGCAGATGCTGTCTTTGCACACATTTGTCTTGCTTTCTACAATTCTTAAAGAACCACAAGGAATCTAAACAGATTTTAAGGCAGACCGATACCACTCTGATGCTCTAGGCCTAACTGTATAGCATAGGCCATTAAAATCCACCTAGTGACTCTTGCACTTATCCAGGCAGCTTCTCAACATCAACGTCATCTAGAGAGACATACAACCTTGATTTAAAGACATTGTGATAGATTATCCAGCATGATTCGTGGCAAGTTGTCCCAATGGCCAGTTCCTGCTGTTTAAAACTGTCTTTATTGCTAAGTGAAATTTGTTTAGTTTTGGATACCAGGAGTAGTCTTGTCTTACATCCTTTTAAAGCTAGATTAAAGAACTTTCCACTATTAAATTTTCCCCCACTTACAATTAGATCAGGTCACCCCTTAGCCTATTCTTGGAATTAAATTTATTATGCTTCTCAGATCTCTCACTGGAAAGACTTTGTTTCAAGCAGGTATTAGTTTGACAGCACCATGCATTTCAGTGCAGTAATTTATGTCTTTCAATCTCATTCTGTGTCAACCATGTCATCATTTACCTACACGAAAGGGGAAGTTTTCAAAGAAAAATACCCCACATATGAGTGCTTTTAAGAAACCATTTGACATTGCTAATGGTTTCACAACTTTCACACTGCTGTAATGTGGGGGTCATATGTCATGTACAAGTATTTGTGTACACCTGGACTTATAGTAATCCTGCTTGTGGTCAGTTTGAATTAAACTAACCTTTTGGCATTTTTAACCCAGATCAGCTCTTCAGTCTGAGCTGTACAAACACATGTGTTAACACAAGGGAGGAGGCAGGACAAATGTGGCTCAGGTGGGAAGGATGGTGGGATCTCCTCTTTCAGCAAGACATGGATTAAAAAGATTCTGCAGGCCATGTACAGACACTTCATTTTTCTACAAGCTGATTTATAAAAGCTAAACTAAAAGAAACACACAGGCAAGAACAATGTAGTTTTTTATTCTTTGAATGTAACATGTATGTTACTTGTATCAAACTAAAGGAAAATCTACACTCCTGCAGAGGGGAGGAAGAGATGCGATTATTTTCATTGGTAATTTTTAAATAAAAAAATGTATACTAAAATCTCCCAGAGAAAGAAACTCGATATGCTCTAAAAGCCTTTAGACTTTGCTCATAGTGTATGTGGCAGAATGTAGTTGTGTTGCTCCAGGAAGACTCTGGGGAAGAAATCCTGGCTTGGGTGCTTCTGTATTCATATTTTCCCTACTTTGCACAGGAATGGATGTTAAGAACAGAGTTACTTCAAGGAAGTTGTGCTCTAAAAGAGAGTGAGTTTCACATGAGGCCAGTACTAGTAGCCTATTGTTAGGGGCGTGAGACAGTCAATCTGACAGGGAGTGGGCTTTCTTCTCTCTTGCAGGATTTTAGAACATTTGATTATTTCTTCTGACATCTCCTCCCGACCTGCCTGCTATAATGCTATGAAGAAGGCTAACTCCTTTCATCCCCCTTTGCTAGGATATGAAGGCTAGTCAAAATCAGACCCTGTGAATGGATGTAGTAATGAAGCCCATTCATCAGTCTCAAATGCAGGTGGCCTGTACATCTATAATTTTGCCATGAGTTTTATTCCTCTTCCATTAAATTAGAATTTGATTATCAAGAGAGCAATTGTAAATGCTTTACCAAAGAATTCCAAAACCAGTTGGTAGATATATTGAATTGCTTGTACATTTACTATAGCTGTATGCCTAAAAAGAAAATACTTGGATTATGAAATCAAGGTAACGGGGCTTCATGCATCAGACTTGCAGCTGCTAGAGTGAAATATCCCCTTCTTTATACTTTCTCTGAATAATGTGATTGTTTGTGTTATGGACAGTCTAAGATTTATGGAAATAGCTTCTCAGCTGGTGTAAACCAGTACAGCTGCGGTGAAGCCAAACAAGCTCTGCCACTGTAAACCATGTTACAGTTTGGCCCTTGGTGTTGTTAGGTAGACGTTTCCTTGCTTTTAAGTGGTTGGGTTTTGTATGTGCAATAGGTAACTACAGGGCTGTCAGCAACCTAAAACAACCCTAAGTGTGGTTCTAGCAGAGGGTTTTCCTTTCAGACCGTACCTACATGAGGGGAAATATTCCCATCAGGTAAATGGAACACAGTGGGGGAGTCAGTGAGAGAGTGTGGAGAAATAGTAGTGATGGGCAAGTCTGATCTGAGTTGGCATTGTGGCACAACAGACCAAGAGGGCAAAGTGGGCAGGCTGCAAAGGTTGGCCTTTGTATGAGACTGGATTGTGCTGTACGCAGGCACAACACCATGAAGCAATGAGGTAGTGTTCTTGCTTGGTACTGTTCTGGTAAGACTTTCAGCCCTGGGCACGAGCAGCAAAAAATGCAGAGGAAACTTGGAAGGTAGTGAGAGAAGAACAACAAAAATGATGACAGAGCTGGAGGGATTGTTTTTATGAGGGAAGATCAAAAGAACTAAATATGTGGAGCTTGGCTAAGTGATGACTAAGAAGGGAACATGAAAACTACCTACAACTGTTTGAAGGATATAAACACTAGAGGTGAGCAAACAGCGGGGAGAAATAGTCTGTGAATTTGAAAGTCATTTTCAGTTCCACTGTGTTTCCACCTTTTAGTGCTCACTTTCTGTTAAGACTTGTGCTTTACTGAAAACATTTTCAGGGAAAAGCACACTTGTATATTCAAATGCTTCAGTATCTGCAAGGGAATTCTGAAATGTAAATCAGGCTTAAAATTTGAAATTTGCTTTAGCTTACATAAGTCACCTAGTGTGTAATACATTGTGCTAATCAACAGTATGCAAATTTTCTGCATGGCAAGTCAAATATGTGGTTGAAAATTGTACTTTCAGTTTTAACATGGTACTTGTGTGCTTCCCTGATGGAATTACTTAGTTAACTGAGCAATGTAGGATAGGTTCCAACTGCTTTCGATCAGCTTTCACTAAAAGTGAGGCATTTGCTTTTGTTGACAAGCTGTATTTTATAAATGGTATGATTTGCATGTTGATCTGTTGGGGGAGGTATTTTTTTTCTTTGACAACAGTTAAAAGTGGCTAGAGACCAAAACAAGAGCATGCTGTGTATATAAGGGCTGTTGCTGCAGTTTTATGAAGTTGTCCAGATGTGCTTGTGTGCTGTGAGGGTGATCTTTTCTAATTTTTTGGTGCACAATTCATCAGCTGAGAAAGGTGATTTTTAGCTCCTGTGACACCCCCTACACCTCCCCCCACACCTCCCCTGGACAGTTAGAGCGATTGAATTAAGAAGAAATTTCAGGCCGAGTTTAAGAAAATGTTGTGTTAATGGTGAAATTTTCTCCTCCTGGAGGTCCACTTGTCATTTAAAGCACTTGGGCAAAGCAGTGGAAGCAGTTGCTGAGCAAGCCTCAGGTGAACTGACTAATTTGGTAAGTCATTTTCAACTTTGGTGATTTGTGAATTCAAGCTTTAAAATTCTGTGTTAATACTTGTCAACAGGCTTTTCTAAGCATCTCCCTGTTAATGCAGGATTGATGCATGCTGCCCAGCAAATGACAAGAAATATACAGTCAGCTGTGTAGATACACTCTTTAAGAAAATGCCTCTGGAAACGACTGCGTGTATGTATGCACGCATGCGTCAATCTATACTGTACACAGAAACTACAGGCATTGACCTATGCAAACACACACCAAATTATCGCTTCCTATAAACAAATTAGCATGCTTTAAAAGGTGAAAAGCTCTATAAAATTGTCTGCCCTGTTGTTTATGGTGTGAGCGGAGGATGCACTACATTACAGAGAAGCTCACATTTCTCTCTTCTCCCCCCTCTCTAAATGGACGTGTGCTCCGTCCGTTTCACCATTGTTCCTGCCAGCCCGATCCCAGCAGGGGTTCCCTAATTAGCAATCTCTTCATTTCCAATCAAAGCACAAAGCGGCCCCAAAAGCCTCTCTTTATGAGGGAGCTGAGCGGCGGCTGGGGACGTGGAGTGGGATAATTGCCTTCGCCACTGGCAGCAGTAAGCAGCCTGGCTAATTCATTATTGTAATAACTTTGCTTGTCCTTGGGGAGGGGGGGCTAGGGTGAGGAGGACTGAGCCTGGCGGTGCTAGCTGAGGACAGGGGGAAGGGGGAATCCAGCCAGAATTGAGGTAGAAGATGGGAACAATTGGCAGGAAAGGGGAAACTATTCAAGATTTTTATGTCTGTCCCCCCTAAATAATTTGAGGATGATGTTAATTTGTGGCATGGCAGCCAGTGCTCCCTGAGCAAGACTGCTAAGAGCACCCCTCTGCTCTGCCTTTGTCATGTTTACAGAGAGGGCTGCCTGGAAAGGCATGTAACGGCCCCAGGACTGCTGGGGAGGCTGGCACTTCGTGAATGTGGAAGATTCGGGGATTCCCTCTCAGTCCAGGTAGGAAAAGTTGACACTCAAACATTAAGATAAGGTTGTATGACTGAGCTACCCACACCCAGCAGTTTGTGGCTTTCAGTGATGCACAAGAAGTCACCAGTCCTTGTGCGGAGATTGCATGTTCTATTTCTTCAGCAGAGCCAGGAGTTGGCAAATCCTGTGGCAGAGCTTTGCTTTTACTTATTGTCTCTTTCAAATACCTTTAATCACTTACCTGTCTTCATGTGGGCTGCAGCTTTGACTTTGCTGGAGCTCTGTGGGCTTTCAGCAGCAATCAAGGTTCTGCCCTTGTGAACAGACTGCTAGGCTGAGATGCCAGTAACTGCCAGACCTGCTAAAGAGAACAGACAGTGGTGGTAGTTACTTCTTCTTAGTTGAAGGGAAATGTCTGTGGTGTGGCACAGTAAGTATATTAGGTTTTTGTTTTTGAAATGGGTACATATTTTAAGTAGGTAAGACTAGTCATATATTTCCAGACACCCTGGTGGTTCTTTTTTGTTTCTTTGTGCTTATCTCAGATTGGTGTGGCAGGATCTTGGCTACTTTGTCTGACTGATAGAACAGCTCCTTTTCCAAATTTCTTTGAGCTGTTACTGCTGTGTACATTCACTGAGCCCATTACTCTGAGACTGTCATCATTCATGTTTCTGTGCTGAGATGGCTGGTAATGTATCTATGCATTTTACTGTCAAAATTTTTTCATTGAAAATCATTATTTCTGACATAAAATAAAACTAAAGAAACAGTGACATCAAAGTGCAAGTGCCAAACATAGACATTTGTGTGCGGCAGGAGGAGTTTAACATGAAATGATGCCACTGTCTTAGTAAACACTTCATTCTGGAGCTATTTTTGTTGTATTTGTGTTATGGGGAGGCACATGGAGCAAGTCCTCAGCCTGATGGTCATTTCAATAATATGTAGCAGATCCTATGATTCCCAAAGAGTTTAGCTACCTAAGACACAAAATGCTTACCGGGAGCAGATGTTTTGGGGGTAGCTGAATGAGGCAATGGAGAACTAGTAGGTGTTTGGAGCAGAATTTATAGTTGACATCATCCTGATTCTTGTGACCAGTGCTGTTTTCCCAGCTGCCTTGTGCCTAGTTGCTGTCTAGCAGGTTTCTCCACCTCTGTCTTCTCTACCTCTTGACCACACTCAACCTCTTGGAGGCTGTGCTGCCTGCAGCCAAAGGAATGTCAGCTCAGTGAGTTGACAAGCAAGAACAAACTTCCTCTGCCTGGTACCGATGTGCATGAGTGGTCCACAGTGGTGATGTTAGAGTCCCAAGAGAAAATACGCCTTCTGCTTTTTATTTTTCCATGATCAGTGCTGTAGTCCTGTTTGTGTTGCACTTCTTGCTGTCTAATGTAAACACCATACAGGGAGGAAGGTTCAAACAGGTCAATGAGTGTGCACAATGACTATTGTGTGGGATTTCAATCACTTGCTGTGTGTTCTGCGCCATTTCTGTGCTTCTGGATCCTTTTTGCTGAAGGATCGTTGTAGCAGTAATGCGGGAATTGCACATCTCTCACAACTAGCCCAGTTAATAAGTTGCAGCAGTAACAGCACATAGGGTTGAGGTGAGCTCATGTAGGTAACCCTGTGTGCTAGAAATGGAAGTATCCCCATTTGTACATTTGTGTGATTCTCCATCATGTGGTATCTCCTACCCTTGATTTGCTCTTATCCCTCCAGCCCTTTGAGAGTACTTTAACTATGTTCAAAGTGTGGTGACCAAGAATTAGAGCCATGCAGTGGCTAGACTCTTTGAACAAATTGCTTTCTTTCCTTGTGTTTCCAACTGGTCAGGAATGAGGATAATCTTGAATCCCTTTCCTGATGGTTTAAGAGGCTATGGATCTTAAAGACCTTTTGGTAGATAAATTTGGGACAGGCAGTTCAAAGGGTTGAAAGACATCTAATATAGAGCACACTGGCATAAGGTTGACAGGATGCCAGGATATGGGCAAAAGTGGATGAATTGGAGTAACAATGGGCAGTTTAGTCTTGACTTCACTTTTAGTCTGAGACCCTAAATTGTCGCACTGTTAGCAACTGCTTGTGGAGAGGTAAGAAATTGTGGCAATGGGCATGAGAAGGAATATTAATGATCCAATTTCCAGCTGGGTTCCACTCCAAGGCCTCGCTGGGTGATGTGCATTTTTAATCATAACAAACCAGAATGAGAAGGAGTTGTTTGCAGCAAAGCAGGCCTGCGTGTGGAGGCACAGTGTGACATCATCTCAGACCTCTGTCTGCTGCTCAGAGGAGGCAGTCGCACAAGGCTGCTGTGCTTGAGTGCCACCACAAACTAGGTTGGCCTATGACCACAGTAAAACCTGGATCACTGCTAGAAACGGATCCAGGGAGGGAGAGTAGTAACTATTTTGAATAGCCTAAAGCTCTTGACCAGAAGAAATCACTGAATTCGACTGGAGCTTTGGATCAAAACTGGCCCTGGTCCAAAAAGGGCAGAAATACAATTTCTAGATGCTAGCATTGTGCTATAGCCATGCTGAATTCCTGCTAACTAGTTTTTGCAGTCTTGATGGTTTCTGTGGTAGGGTCTTCTCAGTTGTTTGTGTTTCTGGAAAGTGATTTCTTTGACTTTCAAGGGCATGCAGTCTGGCTGAGTGATGTGCCCAACAGCAAGACTGCTTGGAACCTTTCAGTCTTGGATAGACAGAGTTCAGAAGAATTTGGGAGAACTCTGGAGGTTTTCTTTGCCCTCTGAGATGCTTTTCATTCTGAACTTTCAGCCACTGAGTTTTGCTGTGCTTTTTTGGGAGCCCGTCATCACATAGTTCAAGCAGCCAGTAGGAGTTGCTGTTGGGAACATGAAGCCCCTCTTGCCTGGGGCTAAGTATTCCGTGATCATTTAGCAGTGGGACATGCAGCTCTGTGCTTGATACATGTTTGAGAACATGCCAGCTATGTACCCTAACTTACCTGCTAAGCTTCAAGCTCCGTGTCTCAGGACAGGTCCCTCTTTACTTGTCTTTCCTCTTTTACTCTCTCGGTGAGCGTGTAACTGCTTTATCTGTAGGGTTAAATGGCTAACAGTGACTTACACCAGTGTTTTAGTCTCACAGTTGTCTAGTGTATGTGAGAACATGGTGCTGAAGCACAGCCTTTTTGTGGCAGAGATGTCTGATCCATCTCTGCGGCAGAAGCAGCAGCAGCAGCTTAGCTTTCTCAATACAAGACTTAGGGTGCTCCCTAAGCAGGATAGTCATTCCATCTAGCAGAGGGCAGGCGTGCCACTTTCTCACTATAGTGTGGGAGTTCTGGGAGGAAGAAATGCTTGTCTCACATCCCCTCAAATGTATATTAAGGCTAGAAGTAAGTACTGACTTTCCTCTAGGAGTTCTCAGCAGTCATTCAGTTGCTCCCCTATGTGTTAGTGGTAACCCAAACTAGGGAAAAGGGTTGAAGTGCTGCATGCCTAGCCTTTGTAGCATCATGTTTTGTGTATCTGGCAGAGGAAAGGTGGCTGTTGTTTGATATCCCAGTACTCTTGCTCATTATTTTCAAGTAAACAAGGTGGGGAATCTGGAAGAGACATGAGAAAACTCCTGGCCTGGTTTTTATCCCATCGAACGGGGAGCTGGTATTCTCTGGGATGGTCCGTGCTGATGCAGCCATCTGTATTCTGCTGGTTGGGGTTAGAGCATTGCTGCAGAAAGATTGGACTCTTTCTGTCAGAGAAGGAGTTTCTGAGGGAACACAGACACCTGCAAAATCAGAGCCAGCCAGGCCACTCATGTCTGCCCCAGCTCCTGCCTGCTGCAGTGCCAGGGGAAATGCCAGCAGCTTAAAGACTTCTGATTTGCTTAGGAATAAATGTTACGTGGTTCGTACAAGAACTGTTTCACCTGAGGAAGGGAATTCACTGAAGTGGCTGAGGGGGGAGTGGAGAGGAGATGGGAGGAGTTGCCTTTCAACATCCACAGTAGATGCTGCCTCTGGCATAAGTGTCATGGTTGGAGGACAGAGTGAAGGGTTTGTATGTGTGTTCACACAGTAAGCCTGGCCCTGAGAGAGGGACCTTTCCACTTGGCGAAGCTGCTTCACTGCTGCTGCTTGACACCCAAGCAGTTAATACGACTCTTCCACAAAAGGCTTTGGTTTAAAATGTTGAAAACCGGAATTCTCTGTGTGTGCGTACATTGTGTGTGAAGGAATGGAGATTGAGCAGGCAGTGGTCCCTTCCTGGCAGGGGGAGGGGGCTGCCAAATGCATAAAGCTTGCTGTGATTTTACAAATGCTTTTTGGGGAAGATGGATACCGTTTGCTGAGATAGGTGTTTGTTGCCCAGGCAAAACTCCCAGTGTATTTACAGCAGCTGTACATGGCCTCTGTGTGTGCGGTAGGTATGCGTGTGTGCATGTACATGCTTGTGTATGCCTTTATTTCCATGCTCCAGCTGCCTGCCTCTGATTTAAGGGCAGGTTTTATTCCCCAGCTGCCTCAGGGCTCCTCTTTTCTGATTGCATTAAAGTCTCCGTAATTCTCCCCTCATTAATGATTGGCATATTTTTACCTCTCACTAAAGGAGCTTGGAGGCAACTCCCGTGGGGCCCTGCTCGCCAAATGAAACAATTTCATCCTGCTCCAGAAACGCATTAAAAAGGGTTTGTCAGGATCTTATCGCTAGTTAGGGAAAGCTAATCAAATTACTTCTATTTATTAGCTGCTGCAGCAATGTGTCATTCCATCAAGTACAGGTACTGGGACAGGCAGGGATTGCATGGAGAGCTCTGTGCATCCAGTGCTGCTGCCTTGCTCTGCACAGCAGCATCCCTTGCCAAGTGAGACTGCAGGGCCAAGAGAGGCTGTGAACTTCCAGGCAACAGTGCTTCTGCCATCATTCCCAGCAGGACTTCTCTGCTGCCCTTCTTCACTTGTCTTTCCCAGGGCACTCTCCAAATTCCCTTCCCAATGGCACTCCTGAGCTTTTACAATTGAGTCCATTGCTTCTGCATTTGATTACTTCTTGCTGTTACTGATTATATTTTGCTATGGACTATTTGTTTTGAGATGGTTTGGCTTTTTTGGAAAGTTTAACTAAATATTAAACCAATCCAGGAATGATTTGTTATTTAGTTTCTCTTTGGGCCTGGGCTGACAGAGGGGACAGTGGGACAGGATTATGGGAATTTGAAAAATAATAAATATAGGGTGGTTTGTTTTTTCTTTTTTGGGGGGCGGGGGTGTTGGTTTTTGGGGTTTTTTTTTGCTTTGTGAGACTTTTAGGAAACATACTTTTTCAAGTTGTTTGTTTGTTTTTATTTTTTTTTGTTCGTGTGGTCTGGAAAAGTAATTAAAATTGGGGGAGTGGGAAAGAAAACAACTGAGGCTTTATTGAATAAACTAGGTCCCAAGGACCTAGCTGGGACTCTGAAAAGAGCACCAACTATTGCTGGACTGATGCTGATTGCATAAACAGTAGTGGTTTGTGAAGCAGGAGGTGTGGACTCAGATAAAAGCTTACTCTTTTACTGATTCCACATGTGGAACATGCATTTCTCTCATGCACATACACAGTGCACTTGTACTTGCAGCCATGTATGCACTCCCATTCTTGCATGTGATCCTAACTCCCAGAGTGACTGTACCTCCTGTGGGCTTGCTCAAAAGGGACATGGAGGCAGATGCCTGAGATGCACTTTAAAACTTCAGAAAGTATAAATCTACTTCCATCTCTTTACTATTTCTTTCATCTTGAAACTAAAAGCAATGAAATCTCTGGTTTGCCAGTGAAAACGGGCTTGTTTCCATGTAAAGCTGATCTCATATTAGAAAAAAACACAAGAATAAAACCATTTAGTGGATGTGTTTGCGTGAAGTGTGTCTAAATATAGTTACGGTGATTCACAATGATGATGTTGCTGTGCACTTCACGTAAAACTTTGCTGTTTCATTTTGTGCATACCAAGAATTTCACCTTAGCACAAAATCCTGGGAGAGCAGTGAAAACACAGCACTCCCATGAATAAGTGTCCATGTAAACACAACAGTGTGCACATCGTGTGTGGTGTTGGTTTCATTTAGGGAAGGTTTGTGCTGGTTCTCGTTTTGCAGTGTATGTACACACACGCAGACTCTGTGGTTGCATAGAAATGATGGAGTGGTTACAGGTTTGACAGTATTCTGGCACTACAAGCAATGATTTCTGGAGCTTGGCTTGGTGGGGGACGGGCAAGTGCCCTGACTATTATAACTGTGTGAATTCACTGTATGGTGTGAATGGCTGCCAAGCTGCAGGGGCGCTGGGTGCCGTTCCTGGGAGCAACAGTATAGCAGGACTAGTCTAGCCCCATCAGCCCCACGCAGTGAGCCACGCTCCAGCATCCTCATTATCCACACAGTTCAAAAGGCAGTCCTGAGCGGTCCGTCACGTCCCACAAAAGGCTGTATCGATTGGTCTGTCGGAGCGTTTCCCGGGGTCCTTTATATCTCTCAGCCTCGTCGTCAGTAATGAAGAGGCCGAGCACAGGGAGAGTCAGCAGACTCCCAGCTGCTGGGATTTCTTCATCTTCTCATCAGGATTTTAATTAGACACGTCCGAGAGGGCAGCACCGTGTGAGGGCGGGTGGGAGCTTTATCAAGCAGGCCACATCTTTAATTACTGTTTACTGACAGATAACAAGGGAGGGGAGGTGGCAGCAGAGATGGTTGTAGGGGGAAGCAGGGAAAGGACAGCAGTCCCCAGAGCATGCCCTCAGTAAAGAAGGCCTTTGCTAGGGATTGAGTGGAAATTGTTCCCCCGCTCCCCATCCTGCCATGCTGTTTACCTCTTGCCAGTGAGAAAGGTTCCCCTTGCCCCTTTCCTAGGGGGCAGAAGATAGATCTGCAAGGTGTTAAGGGCCAGAGACACAAGGAATGAAAAGTATAAGTTTGGTTAGAGAAAAATGAGAGAACTGACTCCTCTAAGCTGCCAGGATCCTCAGCTGAGCTGTCCTGTGCCTTCCCAGCCTTGGGCAGCCCTTTGGGTTTTCTGACACTGCACATAGGAAGCAAAATTACTTCCTTCTCCTTCTGTCTGGAATTGGCAGCCCTCCTCCCTCCCACTGCCACCATTGCTGTTTTGTCCAAAAGCAAGCTGCTTCTGTCTTTCCATGTGTCCTCAGCATCGGTGGTATGAGAGCAGTCTGCTCTGTGGCTGCTGCTGTCGCAGACTTCCTCCCTGCTCTCTCATGGGCCAGCTCTCCACCTGCTGTGAATCATATCTTTAGCCATCCCTCTTCTGTCTGGCCCCAGAATGCACATCTCCCTCCAGCTTTTGTCTCCTTCCCCACCAAAAGGTGCTTTTTGGACACCTTTTGTAAGCCAGCTTCTGTGACCTGCTGGATCATAGCCCTGTTTTTAGTTTTATGGAGCTGCATCCTAATTGGTTTGTGTTATCACAGGGGAATGGTGTTCACAGTCCACACCAATCGAAGTGGTTGGGCAAGACTGCCGTGGTGGATCACTGCTCCCTGGTTCAGCCACCCCTTTGGGACATGGGATGCCTGCAGTGGAGTGCAGCAGTTGGTGTCCACGTGAGCGGTCCTTTGGTGAACTAAGCTCAGCAGCCTGTCGCTCTCTAGAAATTTACTCTGAAGTTCATGCCACAGTCTTAGCTGCGTTTGTATCCACTGTAAGGTAGTCTGGTGCTTCCAAAATACTGTTGCCATCCCAGCATGGAAGGATGCCTGTGCCAGAGCTTGCTTTCCCCTTGGTGCCAACAGACTCCCACTGCTCTGAGCAGAACAGGATCTGGAGGATGTGCTTGGGATCAGCAAGGACTTGGTAATTGGACTGTTGTTCTTTCATTTTGCTACGCAGTAGCGAGCAGATTATAGAGCCCACACATTATAGATTTCCTGTCATCCCTCATGAATCAAGCTCCACTGTCTTATTTACTGTCGGCCAAGGCCTGTGAATAACATCACCAAGGGATACACTCTCATGCAGTTGTGCAAACACACACTACAGAGCACTTGCATGTGCTTTTCAGCCGCCAGTTTGCCGTCCCGCATCACAACACCTATGGTAGAGAAGGGCCTTCTGCTTCCTATCTGCACAGAATAGCTCCTGGCTTCCCTGGGCGCTCACTGTAACACTGGAGGCAAATCTGTCATCTGAATAATATTAAAGTCCCACATTTTTAACTTTATGACATTTCTAGTTACAACCCCAGCCCTTCTGTCCACTCTCATATGCATGTGCACTAAGGATGCAGACTTCCAGTTTACTGGGAGCTGTTTCATATGAACTCCAGCAGGTCTTCATTGCTTGTCAGTGGGAGAAGACTGGTTTGTGCTCAAGGCAGAGCACTGGAAGTCAGGACTATGGGCACAGCTCTCAGCTTTATCAAGGACAGCTAAGAAATTTTGCTGTTCCAGCTAGTAGTGTAGTAAATGTAATAAATGATAGCCTGGATTTATCCCAAGATACTTTTTCAGGATTCCCAAAATTTCAGCTCAAGATTTTGAAACAGCATGAGAAATTGAATCCAGCAGGGAGATTTGCCTCAGTAAAGGACTAACACTTTTTTTTTTT
>VZTL01034711.1:55884-74556 GCA_013400535.1 Scopus umbretta | reverse complement strand
TTTTTTTTTTTTTTGTAATTACAGTGAGGCATTACTACTGAATCAATCTGCGTCCCCTAGACAAGTGAAGGGAAGTTTGGCTTGCCTGCCCCAAGCCAGCCTGCTAGTTGCAACCTTGTTTCTTGTCATAGGTGTTGGTAAAAAATCTGCAGCCTTCCAAATGATAACCTTGGAGACCCAGGAATGAAGTTACAGGGATTGAGGTGCTAATTTGTTTCTGCTAGGCAGGTTAATATTTCTGTCATGGAAATCTAGATATTAGGCAAAGTCTGTGGAATGTGTCTTCAAGTAGTAAGAGGCTTTGTCCAAGAGGAAGTGATTAAGCCATTTGCTATGTCTGTTGTTGATAGAGCTGGAAGTAAATGGGCTTTGACTGCAATGTGGGAGATTTCAGTCTGATGTTAAAAACTTGTATTAGCAATGATGCAGGAGCATTAGAACAGACTGCCTGAGAAGGGATGAAAGCTTTTCAGAACAGGCTGGACAAACATCTGTAAAAAAATAAAGCTGCTGTAGCTGATCCTCTGTTGGGACGGAGGGATGCACCAACCACCTGACCTGGTCCTAGCCCTATTTTCTGTGACTGTGAAATGTTAAGATGTGTAATATCTTGTGTCCAGCTAATGCAAAACTGAGGTGGGTGCAGGTGTGTATATCAAATAAGCACTAGTATCTATAAGCTACCAGGATAGTGTGTGAAGGACTACAAACACTCCACTTTCCTTCGAAGGCCTGCCATCCAAATGCTAATGTACCCAATCATGGTAAGTCTTAAAAAGAGATGACGGCAGCACTCTTCCTTGTTTAACCAGCTTCTTTAATTTTTATCTTCATTTTCACTGCCTTGTACAACAAACAGACTAGTAGCACCATCTTTTTTTACTAGCACTTCCTGTAAAATTTAGTTTCAGTTGTTCATACCACTGGTAAGCTTTAATCATTGCTGTAAACACTTTCTATGCCTCCGATACACTTGTTTTGTGGAAACTTTTATCAAAACCAGAAATTATATATGTGTTTTTTTTTTTTTAAGAGAAAGTAGGGACTAGCCATGCTTTTGAATTATGCCTTCCTTCCATTTAAAAATGAACCAAGAAGATTCCTCTTTGCAAAGCTCCAAATCGGCTTGTGTTTTGGAGCCAGACTGCAGGGACAGATGGGGCTGTGTTGGAGCAGAGGCGGTGTCAGTAAGTGGGGCCACCAAATAGTAATGGAAAGACAGGGCAAGAGGAGCTAGATACAAAGGCAAGGAGGGGAACCAAATAGTTATAAGCAGTTGTTGAACAAGGAGGCTGGGGCTGTGGAGTGTGGGGGAATGATGTTTGGAAGGGTGAGATGAGAGCAAGGGAAAGGGATGGAGTGAGAAAGCAAAGGCAGTAAAGAGAAGAAAGTGGGCTGGGATGGTCTGGAAAGGAGAGAGAAAGAGGCATTACTTGGATTGAATTGTTGGGAGAGCCTCTGAATTCCTCAGCTGTCATCAGTGTCTGAAATTCACCCAGTGTTTCATGCTCTTCATGGTAGTCTTCACAAAGGAGGATGAGCTACCCTTGCAGCCTATTTACTCCATTACCTTGGTTGTAGTGGTCCACATGATGGATTTGTCTCTTCTGATAATCCACAAAAGTGTCATTGTGATGCTTCATGAGGGAATTTGTTCACTGTAAAAGAAACAACAAACTCTGTGAAAAGGGCACTTTGAAGGGTGCTAAGGCAAGAAATGGAAGCTGGGGAAAGACCAGTTATCCTCTGCATGCACTTCTGTCTACTCCATTGTGTGTCTTATACAACTCATGTTTTAGCTACGTCACTGTGTGCTGTTTCTTCCACAGGACCCCTCACTCAGTCACTGCATGCAATGGACCTGCTCTGAGATAAATCAGAGTTGCACAGTGAAAGAGACCATCTGTAGGACCCCTGCCTCATTTGTCAGGTGTGTACCGAGTGAGACAAGGGACTGCAGGAGAGAAAGGGAAGCTTTTATAGCTAAGGCATTGAAATTCTGACCTGCCAGTTGACTTTTTTATGTGACCATTTTTGTATGATAGTTTTCAGGTTTTTTGAAGCAGCTGTCATGACAGTGGTTGTTTAATTGTGCGTTCCTTATTTTATAGGGGACCTTTTTGATCCCAAAGGACCTGCTTTACAGGAACACCAAGTGGTTACAGCTGCAAATGAAGTGAATAGGTATCCACTGAACCCAAAGTGTTATACAAGCACATATCAGCCAGGCTGTTGGTGTCTCAGACTGGGCACCCAGAATTTGCAAATACCTTTTAATATGGTCTTCAGTTATTCACCCGTAAAGCGGGAATAAAAATACCCCCTCTTCATGGAGGTGGGTGAAAATAAATGACCTGGGGCTGGTGAAGCTCTTGGACAGTGTAATGATAAGCCCATAGAAAAACACAAGGAAATGAATAAATCTCTAGAGCCAGGTTTGAATAACGTGCGGTAAATAAGGCCTGGGGCCACACACTGAACAATGAGCAGAAACCAGAATCTCAAATAGCTGCTCATTACATGGGCACAATCCCTTCTGAGTGCAGTCTGAGATGGGGTACTGTGGAAAAAATATGATCGTGTAATTAAGGGCTATAAAATAATGCATATATACATGAGGGGTAAGAGTATTTCTCACAAGTAAACACAATTGTGGCATTTCCTAATTCTTGACTTCATTTGTAGTCTGCCCCATTTAACATACTTTTTTTTTGTTTGTCTTTGTTTAATGGGTTTTGTCATGCTTTGCGGATTTATGTGCTGTAAGATGGTGTTGTCCTGGCGTCTCCATTTGGATTAAGTGTTGCCGTTTCATGTAGTTGCAGTTCTGCTAATTGCAGGTAGTCAAAGCCTGCTCATCTTACATATTATATATTCCAAAAGTTGTAATCTCCACTGAGGTGCGGATTTGTGTGAGTGAGAAAGGCAGATCTGACCCTGTAATTTGCCATTATGAGCAAAACTGACACCCAATGCTGCTGTTCTTAACAGTGAAGGAATTTGGGATATATGACCCACTAGTAGTAATTAAAGAAAAATAAAATCCCCCATAATTTTCCCATGCAGCAATATGCAAGAGAGGAGAATGTCTCTAGGGCTATGAAATTACTTTAAAAGTCTTTGCTGTAATGGCTGGAGGAAGAATGGCAAAGCTTAAGCTCCTAACAAAGTATGCAGAAATGTAATGATCAAAATACCTGATTTTAAATAACCACATTTTTGATGACTAATTATGTGCATGTTTAGCAACAAATATATAATGACTGTAATGGTAATGGAATAGTGTTAAAAATCTATCAAGTTGAGAAGTTGAGTGCTAATGGTGCTGGGATGATCAGTGTCTAAACCTAGTGCTGGTTAACCTTTCCATGGCATGCCTGGTATTTGCTATAATTCTGAGGCAGAATGTTATGAATAGTATAAGAAGTGAGGCTGTGACACGCACCCCTGACATTTTGTTACTAGAAAGTAGAATACTGTTGCAAATATCTACGAAATGTACCACAAAATGTTGTTTTCTTCTATTTTCCCCTTCTTTTCCCTATTCACAATCTCAAATACTGGAAGAATTCATTGGCCTATTTAGGCTGCAGAATGTGATGCCTCTCTCAAGGCTGACTAGTATAACTGTTGACCAGTTGATAACTTGGAAACTACTGGTTCCCATATGTGCTGCAGATAATGGTTCATTCTGGAAATAACATAAGCCAAATCTACCAAACACATTTTAATCTGTGTAAGGGACAGAATGATTGTCCTTTGTGCAGTGGTTTAACTGCTTAGTTTTAACAGTACCATCAGGCAAATGTATGGTTTAAAGAGAACAGAACAGAAAGTGATGCCAGGGTACCCAAGAGCAGGAACTCTGACAACAATTCCCTTAGGCAGGGCCTGGCGCTACTGGCCAAAGGAGAGAGGAAAGGGCAATTAAAAAAAATATAACAATCTGTTCTTGTGGTGGTCAGACAGCAAGATGCAGCACGTGTGCTGGGTGGGAGCCATCAATGAGAGCTGGTTTCCCCATGGGATATGCAGACCTGGACTGTCAAAGTAAGTTGGGGCTGGGGCAAACAGATGTTATGCCAGGCACATCAGCAGAGCTAGCCTGTTTTACATAGGCACCTGATCTTACTTGGCATGCTTTAAACTCTTTCGTTTTGGAATCTCAGGGTGCAATATAACCATTATGATTTAATCCTAACTGCTCTGTTCTCTGCATATGATACAACTCTGGGGTATTACTTCTAACCTACACAAACAGGACGCTGAGGCACAAGGTGGCACGTTGCCACGTGCACAGCTCCTGAGTGTGCAACCTCAGTCACATGCCTCTGCTTCCCTTCGACGAAAGAAGGAAGAGTGGCTGTGGGGGCACGGCATTACCAAAGTGAACAGTATTTCCCTACAGGTGTCTTATTGACAGAGTTAGGTAGCGCTAGTGCCCCAAAACTGATGTTTTGAAAACACCATCCTGAGGCATCTCTGCACAGCAGGCACTCTGGAAAACCACCTTAGGGCAGAGTGGGGATTGTGGCCCCCACACTGCTGCAGCAGTGCAGGGGAAAGGACAGGCCTTGGCATTGAAAAAACGGTGTGTGACTGGTGGGTGTGATCCTGACCATGCTCAGTGGCAGGCAAGTCAGAGTCTCAGTCTTTACAGACCTGCCAAGTGGAAAACATTTATTTGCTGCTCTGGAGCCATGATCTAGGGGAAAAGAATAAAAGTGATTTAACCTCTAATGTGAGGAAAATCACCTGGCTGAGCAGGATGCAAAGGACAAATGGGACAGAGTGCCTTACCTTGCCTGGCCAGGAGGGATGGGGAAACAGAGGCGAGGCACAGGATCAGATTCATTAATTATTATTTATTATTAATTTTTTAATTTTTCTGTTGCTCAGATTCCATGATTGCTGGAAATAAAAGCTCCTCTAGCTGTCTGGGTGCTTCTGTGACATTGACTCTGTCTTTGAGATGGGGAGCACCCTCTGGTGGTTAAGGATAATCTGACATTTCCTAGGATTGGCACCCATCATCCCTGCAAACTGCCAGGGAGGCAATGCTGGCTTTCTGTCACTGCTGGGATGGGTGTTTGGGGCACAAACGTTCCCTCTGACTTTCTAACCCAGGAATCTGAGTTGACCCCTTGGGAAGCCTTTTTGCCCTGTGGAAAGGGGGCAAGATGTGTGTGTTCTCCCTGCCCTGCTGTTGGGTAAAAGCTTACATTCAGCCCCTTGGTTTCACCTAGTGAGAGGGCAAGTAAAACTCAGTTTGCTTCATTAGTTCCCAGTGGACACAAAATCTGACCCTGTGTCTCTCCCTAGGGACTGCTGTTCCCTGCTTCTGCTCTTGCTCCTGTCTCCCAAAGGCACTAGTCTTGCACCCATAGCTGCCCCAAGTCCAGCTCTGGCTGGATTTACTCTGCCTGGGTGCTAAAGCCAGCACAGTACAGTTCCTTGCAGGGGGCACAGGAATTCAGCTCAGGTTTCCCTTCTCCTTCTCTAAGTGGATTAACAAGCTGAGGGGATCGTCTCTGCCTGCCTGACTCAATCTTCATTAGCTAACACGTTTTGCCAGCCACAGTCACATCCTGGTCTGGAGAGCTGTTTGACAGGAGCGGATTCTGTCCCCAGCCTCCCACAAAGGCTGTTGTGTCTTCTGAGAGGGTTTTCTGGATAGCAAAGCTCTGCGGGCTGCCCTGGATGGTAGGGCAGGAATGCTGCAGGATGTGCATCCTTGCTGTATGTGGTGTTCACTTTACAGTAACTAATTTGCATCGTCTGCTGACTGAGACACCTGCACCCATATGTAATGCACATGCTGTACCAGTATCAGAAAATGTTCTGTGTCTCTGAAGGTGCACCCACATGTGGGTTTTTTCCCTTCGTGTTTTCCAGCCAAGGGAGGATCCTGAGTATATTGGCATGTCCCTGAAACTTTCGTTAGCTGGCTGTCACTTCTGGATGCCCTTTCTTGGGTGCTTGTAGGTAGTCAGTTTGAATGCAGTATTTCCTAACAAGTTGTGTGCAAAAAACCGACCCTACCTTCTCAGCCCCTTCTCCTCCCTGCTGGTTTGTGGTAGTCATTACAGGTGTTGCACCCTTGCACAGGCAGTCATTTATTTTACAAGTGCTGCTGTTTCCTCAGTCCAGAGAAGATCTTTTCTACACAAAGAAGTTGTACACTTTAAATTGATTGATTTTAAAACCACCCATTTAAACTAGTGAAAATGTGGATGCTGTCCTGCCAGTTTGAGGATGCTTCATTTTTGCTCATTAGATGTCTAAACAGGCTTAGTTTCAATACTAATGAGTGCCTTTTGCACCAGCTTAAATTAATATATTTAAAATTGTACCTTGAATTACACTGCAGTAACATTCTCAAGGAAAGAAAACCTGCAAGGAGAGGAGGTGAACACTGGGCATCACTAATATGAAATGCCATCGGGGGAGCGCTATGCCCAGCAGTATAGAGGCATTTGGTATCTGTGCAGAGGCCTGAGTGTACCTTAGCAGGAAGAAGAGGCCTCCTCCTGGCTGTCAAATGCATGTAAATGGGTGCAGATTAAGCCTTGCATTTCTGCAAAACTGAGACTCTGTGAAAGTACAGAGCATGCTATGGAAATTATTGTGACTGAAAAATGTCAATGGGAAGTGTTTCACAAGGAAGCAAATGTTCTCCTTTCATTTTTGTAACCTGACCATTGCAGCAGGGGAAGTTGATGTGCCAGGCTCTGAAAGCAAGGTCGACTGGCCAGAAACAGAATCAAAATGGGCTTTTTTTCTTTTGGCAAGTTGGGAGAGAAATAAAAAAGGCAAATGAGCATGAAGGGGCAAAGGACACTGCAGACTCTGGAGGATTTTAGAACCTAAAGTTGTATTTAGCAAATTAAGGGATGAATTGAATTTCCCAAACAATGTGTGTTAAAGCACACAAATGAATAACCCTGGCACTTATGGACTAGCAGTGTATTTGGTTTGGCCCTGTAAAGATTTTCAAGCCACAAGTCAATGGTCAAAGCAGAACAGCTCCCCAGAGAGCCCTGGGTTGTCTGTGCTCCAGCTCCCTGGGGGATGCAACCCTCTCTGGAGCAGTCCTCTGTCAGGGCTAAGTAGCTATCAGTGCTTAATGATGTTCTTCCCAGAGTGGGAAACAAAGGTCATGCAAACCCTAAAAATGTAACCTGTCTCTGAATGGGCAGCAAAGGAAGTTTACTTTGAGAGACCAAATAAGACCTGTTTCATTGAATGGAAAATGGATCTTTTTTATACTGTCCTTTGTTTGGATGAACATAGACTGAGAGAACAAACCTGTTTGTTGGTTTTTTTATATTTACAAGTAGCAGAAATCACTTCGTTATGTGTGGGAAGGAGGCAGTCTGAGTTAGGACTCACTGAAACACTTTCACTGTCAGACTTCATGCCTCTTTGGTGTTGAGGCTACCTTAGATCACTGATCTTGTTGAAGGTGACAACAAGCCTTATGAGGAGCAGCTGAGGGAACTGGGGTTGTTCAGTTTGGAGAAGAGGAGGCTGAGGGGAGACCTTATCGCTCTCTACAACTTCCTGAAAGGAGGCTGTAGTGAGGAGGGTGTTGGTCTCTTTGCCCAAGCAACCAGCGATAGGATGAGGGGTAATGGCCTCAAGTTGCGCCAGGGGAGGTGTAGATTGTATATTAGGAAAAATGTCTTTACTGAAAGAGTGGTGAGGCATTGGAACCGGCTGCCAAGGGGGATTGTGGAGTCCCCATCGCTGGAGGTGTTCAAAAAACGTCTAGATGTGGCACTTTGTGACATGGTCTAGCAGGCATGGTGGTTTTGGGGTTTTTTTTGTTGTTTTTTTTGTTTGTTTGTTGTTTGTTTTGTGGGTTTGGTGGGGTTTTTTTGTGGGGGATGAGGGGAGGGGTTGATAGTTGGACTAGATGATCTCAGAGGTCTTTTCCAACCTTAACAATTCTATGATTCTATGATACTCTCCTGTTCTTCAGTCCTTTCCCTTTCAAAGCTTTCCCAAAGCACTTTATGCATTAATGAGTTATTTTGCTACCACAACTGGTTTTGTAGTAGCTTTAGTGGCACAAAACTATGTACTGTTTTGAGACCAGAATAGAGGAAGAATATCATTGCTGGGGAGTAATGCAAGATATACTACCAGAGGCAGAGCAGGAACAAACTGGGAATGTTGAATGAGATATGTCTAAAGTAGCAGTTCACTGTCTGCTCCTGCCCTTTCCATCTCAATCTCTGGCATCTCATCAGTAATGAATTGCAGGGAGACATGAATTGACTCAGTGCAGACTGTACCACTCACATAACCTGTTCAGTCCCCATCAGTGACCTTTTTGTAATACTGCTCTTCTGTAGCATCTTCCAGTGAAAAATTCTGGTGGTGTTTGATAGTTTCCAAGCTCTGTTTCCCCTGTGGCCCTCTGACCAAAGCCAGAACAAGAGGATAGATGCCAGATCTGTCTGACTGAACAGATCTGTCTGTCTCTACAGCTCTTTTTTAGTTAGTGGTGAAGGGTCAACTCTGAATACTGAAGGGAACTCTGTGATTTTAGGGAATAACTTGTCTTCATCCTCCAATTTGGGGAAACAATAAGAAATTGCATCAGGAAAGACAGTACTGTGTCTTGAAAAGAAATTCTTGATACGATATCAAGAATTCTGTATTTCCATGCTGACTTTTTCAATTTCTGTATTTCCTCCTGTTTAATCTGCTAGTCCTTCCCTCCCCCTTAAGATTAGGATGTTTAGATGAGCTTTGGGTAAACACTAGACTGACGTGCTTTCTGTGCAGTTAGGATCTGGTTGCATGTAACTTCAGGGTTGCTTTATCAGCTGTGGATTGAATTGAGGATGTCTGTTGGGAGTTTCAGGTTTTGGTTTTCTCATTGGAGGTCCTTCCATCAGGCAGGTCTGTTAAATGCTTGCTGAGCCCCTAGAGACACTTGATCTGTGTTTAAAGGGAAGCAGCTGAACCACAAGAAGAGAAAAACGGCTGTGTACTCAAGCACTATTGCTCTGAAGGGATCTCACTGTAAGCTGTGCAAAGCTTGCATGGCAATGTGGGTGCCTGGGGGTCTCTATGTGCTCCATCCCAGCAGAGACATGTGTGATGCTCTTTCTGGCCTTTCCTGCTCTGAGAAAGACAGTTGATGGCTCCTGGATACTTTGGGCATGAACTGTGTTTAACTCTCCTGAGGCCAAGGCCAGGAAAACCTCTGGAGGATTCCAAGCAGCACCTGCCTCCTGCTCCTCTTAAAGCTTCCCCAGTGGAGACACCCGCTCAGGGAGAGTAGGGAGTCCATAAATAAATAATTTCCTCTGTCTCTCCTGATCAGCCCAGGCAGCTGTGATTGCTCCTGAATGCCTGGGTTGCTTTGTTCTTAATGGCTTTTAAACCAATTTCACCCTCATCTGATGACCCAGCTTCTCCTATTTTTGAAGGAACAATTTATTCTTTTAGAGAGAGGGTTTTGGGGGTATTTATATTGTGTCAAGAGTTTTGGCTGAGGTGAAACGGTATAGCAGTGCAGGCAAAGCTACAGTTTACTGGTTCTACTGGGCTGCCCTGTGCTGTATTCTGACAAACCTCTGCAGGCCACCTCCCCGGGTATTGTAGCTAGCATTGACCCTTGCTTGAGAGCACTGGACACATGTGATGCTCATGGACATCCCACAAACATTTAGTAACTCTTACACTACTCTAAGACACTGCACTGTTTTGGATATGTTTTACTGTTGGGAGAGCTAATCGCTGAGACATCTGAGTGCTTATCCTTTGCCCCACAGTGTGCAGGTAAAAGTTTGGGAATGTAAGTTAGGAATGCAGGCTCTCACTTGTCTGTTCAGCTGACCTACAGCACCTCATTAATGGCCATTTGGCACCGTGCCAAATATTTAGGGCTTATATTGGTGCTCTTGTATTTTCTATGTATGAATGGTAGTAGCTCAAAAAAAAAAAAAGTGGTCCTTATATAGTGAGTGTATAGTCAAACCTAAAGGTCCTTGGTTTGTATCCTAGTGCAACCCCTGGAGATATTTATTGCTTATCTGATAGGTGTCATCTATGTTTTTCTATGCAGAAGTATTCTGCATTTCTGGAAGTATTAGTACGGTCTTTGTAGGCAGAATGTACCTGCTGGGCAGTAGGACATGCAAGACATGTTCTGAAGATCCTTACAGTGCTGGGCAGGTACCCTGTGTAACATGTACTAGCACAGCCTTGTGCTGTGTAGTAGGCCAATGACGGTCCCCCACAGTGCCTTCGGAAGAGGCACTAGTCTATCTGGGTGGAATGCAACTGCCATGCCTATTGTTACAATGCCAAATGGGCTGATTCAACCCAAATGATTGCTGGGCTAATCAAGGCTAATGACCTACATTTCTAGTTTGCTTTAACCATCCTGCTTGACCAGTCAGTTTAATGACTCTCCTCATGAAATGAGCCTCTGGAAACAAAGTGGTCTCTCAAGGTACTCTTACCTGGTACCTTCTCCCTCAGAAGCAAGTCAGGGGCCTCCTGGGTACCATGTCATTGGCTGTTTGGCAGACCTCTGTATCTGAAGCAGAGACGGAACTCTCCTACCATCTTCCTTCTGTTCTGCTTCTGTCTAACTTCTTGGTACTCTGAAAAAACAGTGGGTTTAACATGGAGAAGTGCTGTCCCCAGGCTGTACAGTTCCCAGGACGAACCTGGTAGCAACAACTTCTGGAAGTTATGTCATAAAAGCCTACTCTTTGCTGAGTTTCTGACCACATGAGTTATGAAATGCTGCCAAATGTTGAGGGACAAGATCTAAAAGATGAGCTGAATACTACTGAGTTCAGCTGACCGTAAATATTTAATGGAAGGTTGGTATGTTTAACAGAGGAGCAGAGAGGGGAGGCATCAGTAGTATTTGGTCATTGCTAAAATAAAGGCATTCGAGAGATGAGCAAAGGACCAAAACTGGATTTTCCTTTGTAAGTACTGTGGAGACCAAGGGGACCTGTTGCTAGGAGGCTGTAGCACCAAAGTCACCCTCAGACCACGTGGGACTGAGATTTGAGTTTGCCTTAACAATGATACTGAAAAGTAATCTTTTCTAATGCTGCCACAGAAATGGTGAAGCTAGCAACACATGACTTTGAAGGATGAACGCATTTTTGCTGAAATCCAGTGATGTGTGTTCAGGTCCACAAGGAGGAGGCTTTACCACTGCCCACAACTGCCTTTGTGCCTGGATCTCTGAGAAACTTAAAGACTTGGAAGTCATGTCAATAAGACCTTTCAAAGACATCCAGGGACTTGTGCTTCCACAAATGAGAGATTGCCATCTTTTGGAGTACAGAGGGCTGCATAACAGAAGTGGGACTGAGCTAGTGAAGCTTCTCATTTTCTTTGCATAGAAAAGATTTTTTTCTGGTAACCAGCATCTGTCTCCTTGTGACTGGCTACCCTCTTGATACTGTATGTACATATATTGTGTAGCTAAAGCAGACATGTTTATGTAGTTCTCAGTTGCCCTGCCTCTTCTAAATGATGTTTCGTGGTATAGACAAGGATTGTTTTTCTTCGGGTTTTTTTTTTTTTTCCATTTCTTGTTTAAAAAAATACCACATAACCAAGATCATTCATGGTCTGTAGGCAGTGTTTGAATATCAATGACTTGTAGACAGAGCAGTGGTTTCCTAACATTCAGACACCTGCAGTAAAACATGAGATACGTTTGATAGAACTCAGAAGCTAAAAGTATGTTAAGAAGCTTGGGATAGGATTTGCTGGCAAAGCTGTCTAATCAAATAATCTGTCACACCAATTTGCTCTTGTCCAGAAAGTGAAATAAAGGTAGTTCAAGTAATAAATAAACTCAAGAGTGAGTTGTGAAAAAAATCTGTATTGTTGTTCAAACACTAAAGTTAGTGCAGAACAAATCTTCAAAACAGTCATGTACTTAACTGAGCTGTTTGGAGATCCAAAGCAGAGGACATTTGCAGTTATTGTGCTGCTGATGCAGCGTGTCAGAATGAAGCTGGCCTCTGTCATGTCTGGCTCTAGCCAAAACCTGTAGCCCCTTACTGTTAGAAACCGGAATATTCTGAGGCTGGAGAAGGTGACCAGAACAGTCCTGATCATGTGATGATCTCTGATTTTTCCAGACTGTTGTGCATCACGTTTCCTAAGGTCACTTGGGATCTGCAGGTTCATCTCACTGTTACATACTTTTGCATAAATCCATTGTCGGTGAGCTCCTCTGTATTTGGCCTGGCTGACATGGTGAAGTCAATAGTCCTCTATTGGCTGTGCCCAGATGAGTCCAGATGGAGGTTCCTTCAGGGAAAGGAAGGTCTTTAATCCTTGCTTTCTTCATCCTTTATACTCTGGATGGAAAGGTCCTTTCACTGCTTTGCGGCTTTATAACTGGCTACATCACTTTCCAAAAGGACTCTGTTACATACTCAGAGCACCCAGCTAAGAGGAAATTGCACACCTACCCACTGTTCTTGTCACGTCATAGTATTCAAACTGTAAAGTCTGGGCCGTTGCAGCCACCTCATTGCAGTTGCTGGGAAATAAGTTATCTTGTATATGTTTAAGTTCCTGACTTGGAAAAGTTACCCTCCATCTCCACTGCCTAGCCCTCAGTGGGCATGCTCTCTAACAGTAGTAATTCTGAAGCATTTTGACTCTTTAAGCCCCATTCCTTTTCTGGATTGAGACACATGGCATTATCAGTACACATGCCAAAAATGTTAATTATTTGCTTACAGCATAACAGTAAGTAACTGCTATTTCTACTGGCAAGACAGATAGTTCTTTTGATCAGTTCAGTGAGTAAGCTGGTACTCTGAATATTAGGGTCCTGAGGTGATTAGAATGCATAGGCTTGGAGAGAGAAGCAGCAAATCATCTCCCCAGATCAGAGGAATGAACAAGCATCCCCTGTTCTCCTGACCTCCTTCCTTGGCCTTTTGACTTCAAGCTAGTGGGCTGAGGTAGGAAAGCTAGAGGTGAAAATATGCTGTTTGACTTTGTCCCATCTGACAGGATGAACCACCATACTGGGAAACCCATGCTTGTGATGCCTCTGTGCTGGAGGATTGGCAACAGCTAAGCAGAGGTGTTTCCAAGATTCCTTGATGCCTTGGGTTCCCTTCTTCCTCCTGGTTGCTGGACAAATAGCCCAGCTAATTCTCTATGGACACCTGGGATCATGGGTGGGGAAGTATTCATTTCTGCTTTGCTGCAATTTGGAAAGAGGATGGGAAATAGCAGTGAGTATGCTAGTAAATGATGTGTAGCTGTCAGTGTGAATAAAACCACTTTCCAGTCAACGTATTGGTCATGTTCTGCCTGACCACAGTGGCCCAACTGAGTGTTAGTGTAATACATCATGGGAAACAGATTTGCAACAGATCAAAATCTGGAGCTGGATCACAGCTCTCCATTGAAGTCTTCTAAGTTTATGAGATCCATCTACCTCTGTAATTACCTATATTTTTTGAGGAAGGTTTATGTCTGCTTAGTTAAACAAGAGTTAGGCAAAGACTGATTGAGAAGTAGATTGACAAAACATGAAAGCAGATACACCGCAGTATTTCTGGGCAAGGAGGATGAACATTCCTATCAAAATACCCCAGCTAACTGATGATGCAAGAGAGAGCAGAAAGCATAATCCCAGCTATATAATTTCTTTTCCTGCCTTTCTGTATGTTTCTTACTACAAGCTCTTCCAAAATCTGGAAAACAGTATCTCTCTTCCCATCATCTTTATTCTTTCCCATTTGGTAAAATACTCTGCGCCTGCCTCTTACTCTGCCCTGTTTTGAATTCTACAGAAGTTAGTATGGCTTTGTGTGGTTTGTCTTTGTACGCATGTGTGCACTTTCATCTAAGATGTCAGCAAGAACATGTTCTGCTCTGGAAATAGAGTCCTGCTATTAACACTGCAAAGACAAGAGCAGGTATAGAAGGACACAAAACAGCATTGGCCCTACAAAAATAGGGGTTATTAAAAGAAAGTCTTGACTTTTCATCGGCAATGTAGGGACTATATATGTCTTATCTCAGGGCTCCTAACGCTGTTGTATCCAAGCACAGAACTTAATGAAAGGTCACGTTTTGGGGACAGAGAATTCTCATTCAAAGCAGGACAGTAAGGGTTAAGACACTTGTATTCAGACTCTTGCTCTGCTACAGATTTGCTCAGATTGATCTGGGGCAAGCCACATAACCTCTTTATGATATGATTTGGCAGTCTATAGGTTGAGAATTATAACACAGATGTTTTAAAGACTAGGTAATGCTTGAAGCATGTCTAAGGATGTTCAGATGGGCAGTTATTTAAAAATTACAATGTGAAAACTATTTCCTGCTTAAATAGATGTTGAGCTTCAGCAGTGATGGTGGTGATACCTTTTAGATGGAAGCATATTGTTCATATGGCCAATTAGGTTTTTATGGGAAAAAAATCTACTGGAGTTTGGTAGAAAACAAGACATTGCCTTTGGTGGGAAGAGCAAACTTTTGTTTGGGTATAGTAAGGGAAAATAGAATAGAGCCCAAAATAAAGAAGGCTGTTTTGTTCTCATGGATAAAGTCTGTATCTGGGATAGCTGTTTGCTGTGGAAGGGGATATATGTGGGAGTGGTGAAAGCCAAAAAACGATGGGGGAGCTGTTTTCAGGGGACCGAAGTTTCTCTTCAGGCTTACTAGCCTTGCAAAGCAGAGGGATCAGAGCATGCAACACAGTGACTTGTGTGAAGTCCAAGAGGTCTTGGACTTCAAGTTTTATTGGCCTTAAAAGTGTGAAAGGGCTGTCTTCTAAATTCATCACAATGACCCCTCTGTAACTGTTGTTTCCTTAAATGGGACAGGGTCTGGGAAAGGCCTCTTGTCATTGAACTCCTCTTTCCCCAGCAGACAAGATAAGAATGTGTGTACACAAGCCCAGCTTACGTCTCCTAATTATTGTGTATGTTTTTTGCCCTGTGCAGATACCACTTCACTGACCTCCTTGTGAGAATACAATAATAGGGCCTTCATAAGTGGGGAAAAAATCCCAAAGCCCCAAAAGTAACTAGATCTGTCCCGCTGCTGCATTTTCCTTATTCACAAAAAGCTAGCCTTATCAACAAGTGAAATCAAGTTTGTTTGGCGTGATTTGCAGATCTCATCCTATATTAGGCCAAATGAAATTTCTGTCAGTCAATCAGTCAGCTTGCTGGAAAGTTGATCATTATTGCATGATAAAAGTTAAAAAAAAAAGTAAAAAATTAATCTATTAAAAACAGATTAGTCATTAAAGGATGGGGGGAAAGTATCCAAAGAAAGTCTTTATCTGTCATCTCTCGGAAAAGCCAGCAAAAGTAGAGACATGTCTTTGCAATTCTTGCTTGCTTTCTGGGGAGAGGGATTGCATGTTTCAAGGAACTGATACTGCCTATAGCTCCATCAGCCTAAGCACTCTGATTGTGCTCTGTCCAAGGCTAACATTGATGGAAAGTTGTTGATCTGCATTTGAATCAGGTGTGAGGAGAACGGGTGACCTCAAAAGCCAAAGGCTGCCTTAAGAAAGTCATCCCAATGGGTAAGCACTTACTAGAGCACCTGTGGGTATGCTCCGCTCAGAGGCCACAGGCTGAGTGGCCAGGACTGTTCCTGCCCCTCCCGCATGGAGAAAGCAGCAGTTCCAGGGCAGGATTTGGTCAGGATGGCAAACAAAGGCTGTGCTCACAGAGCAAGCTAGTGCTGCTGTTGCATGTGCAGTTCTGCCTTGTATTTACCCAAACTGAGGTTTTGGGCTTCCAGATCGGCCAGCTTAATCTTACAGGCCTTTCTAGCCTTGTTCTGGTACATTTTTAAAAAACATATCAGAAGGATGACCACGTTGAGATCAGTGTTTCCTTCTTTATTCTTTGGGAGGAAAAGGAATTGGCTAAAGCTGTGAGAAGAGCTCAGCAAGCACTGTGTGTGGAGGGGTTTGCAAAAGAAGATGAAGCTTCCTGAAATTCTAAAATCATCCTGCAGGACACTTGTCCTCTTTCTTAGGGAATTCAGCTTGGCAGATCAGGCCAAGCCAGCAGAAACTATTCCTTTCTATCCTTCTCAGAAAGGAAGAGCCAGGCCTCTGTGCAGCTACTCTCGAGGCAGGGGAAGCTCCATTTGTCCATTTGCACTGGGTCAGATGAGATTAATGTTGCATTTCTGCACCTCTCTGTAAATACGCACCTTACCCAGGCAGTCCTCTGTCAGCAGCAGCCCATTTCCAGAGTACAAACCCACCATTGTACTGTTTATATCGGTTAATTTGGCCCTGTGGACCAAGGCGATCACATGGCTCCCTGCTTGCTTCACCTCAGCCTGGATATAAGTTAAAGTGCAAAATTAAACCATCAGCTATTGGGAGAGCAGGACCTGCGCTCCAGGCCATTCCCACCATGGTCTCCCATTCACTGAGAGCCCACACCAGAGCTAATCTCTGCATAGTCAGGATCCAGTCAGGGAGCATCTTTCTGGAGAAAATTGCTTTCTGTCAAAATCAGCTCACTGCAAACACGCTGGCTGCTCTTCAACTGTAGCCTGCCTAGGCCCTGACCCTGTGTGCCTCCTCCAGCATCTCTTGCTACTGTGCATCAGGAATCTTCTTCATGGGGCAACTAGGTCATCACCGAGTCCCTCTCTGACCTCAGATTTCTATTGGAAATGCACTGGTGCTGGTTTCGTCCTTCTTGCCTCTGCTTGGGTCAGGTGTTCTCCGATGTGGTTGGTGAGATTCCTTGCTTACAGTCTTGGGCCCTACTAATGCTAATGCCCTACTAAAGCTCTTGTCTTCTGTCCCTTCAACGTTTAAAACATCTTAGAGTTTCTGCTGGGCTGATATATCACTTAGGTGTACAAAGGTATATGTGTATATGTTCCATTTGTATTAATTCTGTTTCCTGGAAAGATGTATATAATCTGAATTGTGTCACCTGCAACATTCAGGCAACCAGATTCTGCTGTAGTCTTAAAACTGTGGATGAGTCTTCTCTCGACTCCCATTTTCTGAACTAGCCTGTTTTCTGTGCCCTCTTCATATGTACCTTTCACCATAGAAGACCTCTGTTTTGAAATCCTTAGGCTGCCCCGTCTTAAGGATAGTCGATCCGAATCGCACAGCTTGTTCCCACGCAGCCTAGGGACATGCTAGCACGTACCATCAGTTTGTATGGCATTTATTAAGATCTCTGGCAGAGGAGGTAGTGAGGAAGTTGCACTGATAGACTTCAATAAATCAAGGACAGTTTACACTGGCTGTGAATTTGGCCATTCCTCTTTTTTGAATATGCTCAAGTTTCTACAAATACTGATTGTATGAAAAATTTTAGCCTGATTTAGTCAGTGCTTATTGCCATGTTTATAGCTGAACCACACTGTTTTTTCTTCTGTGCTATATTGTCCCCCTCGTCTGAAAAGCTCTAGTCTGCCCTTTGCTTCTGCTCCTATTGTACACTCTTGCCTCAAATTGGATTCTGGGCTTTATATTGAGAAATATTCTCTTAGCTCCTATTTTTTTTTCTTTTTGTTTGTCTGGCATAAGAGAATGAAGCTTTTATCCAGGTGTGTTTGTGTGTATTTTTCTTCTATAGAAAGGCCTCTGGTTCTTGCTTATCTGTTAAAGATATTTTTATACATTTAAGCACTGGACATTTAAACATGAAGTAGAAGTACAGGAGAGGGCAAGCGAGGTTTGCAGGAGTGCAGTTTGGAAGGTGGGGAGTAGGTAGCAAGGACCCGTAGAGCACCTCTATGCGAGTCAGGCTTTCGGTGCAAGACTGTGTGCTAGGCATGTCCCCGAGAGGCTCACGTGCTTATATGGAGAGGGATCTTCAGATGGGTGTCGGTACATTGCTGTAAATATGCAGAGGAATTGTATGAGCATGAAAATGTGTGCGGGAATTGTGAGAGCACACTGACTCTAACAGCAGCCAGTACGTACGCAGAGCTTTGAAAACGCATCTTTCATGAGGCTAGTTGCACGTGCCAGTTTTGATGTTCGTGAAGATTTCTGAGGGTCTACATCCATGGTTTGTGTGCCCGGGAATACACGCCGTTATCCTGAGTGTCTGATTCTGATCTTGTGTGCCGGGATGTATTCCAGTGTGGCTTCACAAGCTGCGCTGAAGTGACATCCGAACTGTGCTGCTTTGAAATGGGACTCGGGCACCCTCCTGCACCCGTGTATTAAAGAGTTTGTGTGTGTGTGTATGGGAAAGCAGATGTCCGAGTACAGTGATTAGGCTGTGTCGGTGTGAGACCGGGTCTGTGCGTGTGCACAAGGTGCGTGTGCGCGGAGTCGCGTGTTTGCGTGTAACGGTGCCTGTGACACGCGCGTGCGAAGCGGCACCCTGGTGCGTCGTGCTGTGCATGCGGACTGCTCTCTGGGCGGGCAGAGCCGTGCCCGTGCGGGGGGCCAGCAGCTCGCCCTTCACCGCAAGGTGTTGCTTAACCCCCAACTCCACGGCCGGTGCCCGCGGGAGGCAGATCAGCGGGGGAGAGGCGCGGGGAGCGTGCGCTGCCGCTGCCGTCGTTCCCGCGGTGGGACCGGGCTGGAGCTGCGAGTTCGTGCCACCCGCGCTGCCGGCGGCCCCGTCGCCCCAGCGCCAGCAGCGGCAGGGTCCGCGGCGGCAGCGGCCCGCAGCCCACCCC
>VZTL01034711.1:36136-47238 GCA_013400535.1 Scopus umbretta | reverse complement strand
AAAAAAAAAAAAAAAAGGTACGTCTGTCTTCATCACAAGGTTGTTCTGAGGCTTTGTTAATTAAAGTTTTTAGATCTGCTAATGTTCTTGCATAGAAGGTGTTCTATAAACGTAAAACGCTGCACAAATATACCATATGTAACGTTTGTGCTTAAAAAAAAAATTGGTGTTTTTCTTGGAACATATATAATTACAGGTTATATATATAACCCATAGGGGCTAGGTGCTACTGAACAACTGCAGTTTGACCTTCTGTTTATAAATCAATGCATATTGGAATTTCTGATTTTTTAAAGAGGAACAGAGATTTTCTTTAAATAAGGTATCAGAGAGGAATTTGAAAAATGGTGTACAGAACATAGATCCAGCTATAGCATTGTCCAGATAAAGCTGGACTTGTGTGCTATAGTCAAGAAAAGTCAGTGGTTTGGAATTTCTTTTATCTTTTTGTTTAATTTTTGGTTATTTTGGAAACTTTTTTTTTCTTTTTTGTTTTTTCTTTTTAATGTGATTTTGGTTTTGGAGGCACAAAGTATAGTGTGCTTCCTCTTATGAAGCCCCTTGCTTAGAAAGTTATTTGATGATGAGATATTTCTTTTTTTTTTTTATTTCAACACCTACAGTGTTTTTGACTATTCTCTTTTTATTCTTTTAGAAGTGTTGTTTTATTTGGTTTTATTGTTTTGTTGTTTGGGTTTTTTTTTAAACAGAACACTTTCTTTTCTTCTAGCAATTACAGCTAGGGGACTGTCATTGCAGAGGATTCTATAAGCACTAAGCACTGCCTGTGATCATTACTTCTCTAATAATACAGACTGTCTTTGTTGAAATTTCCCCTCTTGAGTTCCTATCCTAACGTGGACTTATCTTTAAAAATATGAATAAATTTAATTCCACAGCCTTTTTAAAATAATATAATTCTGAAACAAAAAGCAAAAGCTCTCACAGTACAGTGATGTAGTATTTATATATGTTTTTACTACACTAATTTTCCTTAGAATTTTCCCCTTGAGTGTTTAGGGAAAAAACAGATGCAGCCCCCACCCCTTTAATTGTTGATTGAAAGAAGAAGAAATACATGGTTTGGGCGGTCTGCTTTTTCAACATACTATTACTTTGCTTCAGTCCCTGAAAAATGTTATAGATTCAATTCCCCTGTTAGACCAAGAGTTAAAAATTAATTCATGAATAATAAAAACCAATCAGTCTTGTTCAGTTTAAGAAGGATTAGAAGAAAGGTTTTTGTACAGAAGCAGTTATATATCTTGGTGGTGATGTTGTTGGACTAATAGATATTGTACTAGGTCCCGTTGGTTATCTGATAAAGGTAGCTGATTTGCAAATAGGATTGTTATCCTGATGACTAACGAGTCTAATATTGGATGGATTAAAAGAGGTTAGGTGGCTGGTGTCTATTATAAGTTTTCAACTCCTTCTTAGGAGATAATTTGTTTGATTCAGACATGTAAATTGAAAAGGGACCAGGTGAATACATACCATAAAGGAACAGTTCATGCTACCTTACTGCAGCTGGGATTTTCAAGGAAGGTAATGCGACTTGGGCACCAAATTCCACCAAGTGTCAGTGTGCCTGTGGTGGGGAGAGGCGCGGTGGGAAGCCTGTACTTAGAGCATGTAACTGATAGAAGGTGGGCACAGAAAGACTCATGATCCCTTTGAGACAGAGGAAGGATTTGCACCCAAAATTTTGTGACGCAAAAGCTATCCCTGTCCCTACACAAATCTGCTGTGTAACACTGGAGAGGGGGAGAAGGAGATGATTTGGGGGGAATGAGGGCATCTAGAGTGACGGAGATCTCAATTTTTTAAAAATGGGTTAAGAGCTAAAGCTAGAGTTTAAGGGAGGCCAGGAGACAAAAGTGACTTGTTTCAGGAACAGTGCTTGAGCCTGACATAGGAAGAAGGCTGCTCTTCTGTACCTGACAGCCATTCAGCACAGTTAGGTGGAGGTCTGGGGAAGCGGGGAAGAGGATATGGCTGCTCTGGGCAAGAGGAGGAATGGATAAATTTTTTCAAATATCTGCTCCATAAAAGCTTCTTAGGACTACAGAGCCTTGGTGAGAAAAGCATCTTGAGTGACAAATTCTCCTGTAAGAGGAGTTCACTGTCACGCTTAAGAGCCGCAGCATCCCTGTCTTTCGGCTGTCACTGGAAAACATGCAAATGTAGGATCTTTGGGAGGTTAAAGGCTGCAGGTGACTGGCTGTTAGATTTGGGTAGAAATAAAGGCAACATAGGGAAAGTGTCCTCCTTTTGAAAGAAGAGTAGTTTTGCTTTCTTCAGTGGGGGACTGGCCAGTGGCTTTGCCTCCATCTGCCCATTGCTCCAGCACAGGTAGGAGCTGGAAGAGCTCTGCAGCCATCTGCAGGGCTCCACTGACAGTGCGCTGGGCACCGAGCGGCTGTGAAAGGGGCTGCAGGGCCTGCCTGGAGAGCAGCCATCGCAACTTTGTTTTCACAGGCCAGCTCTCTGGAAACATTCAGGTTACTCTGTCCTCTAAAAAGCACATGTGGGATTCTTCTGGGCATCTTGGCAGTGCTCTCATTACTGCACTAAGGGAGAGTTTCCATGTTTATAGACCTCGTGCAGCCTCTAGGGAGGCTCTCTGTCATCCCTTATGGGTCCTCCCCTGCACACTCCCTTCTGCACCTTACTAGTATATGTTTGGACACTGTCACAACATCCCCTGAAGAGTGAATCCACTGTCTGTGGAGATCTCATGGTAAATAAACTTCGTGAGGAAAGAGAAACCTTACTGTTTCCCATATAAGTTTCATGCAGTTTTTGAGAAATACCTAACTGTCTTTATGAGTGCATCTTTTGTGTATTTGCACACTGTTTCCTAAATAAAGCAATCTCTTGCTTTTTCACAGAATTTCAGAATGGTTGATGTTAGGAGGGACCTCTGGAGGTCATCTAGTCCAACCCTCCTACTCAAGCAGAGTCATCTAGAGCCAGTTGTCCAGGACCATGTCCAGATGGTTTTTGAATATCTCCAGGACAGGAGACTTCACAACCTCTCTGGGCAACCTGTGCAAGTGCTCAGTCACCCTCACAGTGAAAAAGTGTTTCCTAATGTTCTCACAGATCCTACTATGTTTCAGTTCATTCCCTCATGTTGTGCCCCTTGAGTTTTTTTGCTCATACTTGAGTTTACCCAGTCGTTTTATGGTATCTTAAAACTCTATCTAGTTTGTCAGTCTCTCTCTAATAAAGTGGCACATAGAAATTTTAGGTATGGTTCGATTAAACCTATGTGGAAGAGAAGTATCCCCTACCTGGTACCCTGGCCGTGTATCTTGATGTCACTTGTGTAGGTGATTGACAGCTGGGAGTATAACTGTGTCACTGGGATCTGAATTGCTGGGCTCTTGCAACTGGAGTTAAGAGTGACAGGTATGTTGTCTTAAATTCATAATTGGTTCGTCAAGAGCATCTATTGTGTCTCAGCAGGAGATACAGGAATTTCTTATCTGGTCTAGAGTATAGCTTGTCCACATCACAATACGATGAATATGTAGAGGTATTCATTTCAAATATCCTCTTTATCTTTTTCATAGGCAGTAGCTGGTTTATCAGGGTTCTTCTCTGAACTGGTTAAATGAATAGCAGTGAGCAAAAATTAAATGCAGATTTAACAAGAAACAATCCATTCATTTTGGGATTGCCATTATTTTGACCCCTGTCCTCAGTCCTCATTGTTTCTTGGTTTCTTCTGGGAGAGTGACATCTGAGTGGTCTCGCTGTATCTTTGGTACGTCACCAATGAGAGAGTTAAGGATAAAGATTTGACACTGTTCATGATGTGGACTACTGAGCCAGGATAAAAACCTTTAACAGCCATAGAGAAAAATCTTTGAGGAGAATGCCATATTAAAATGACTTCTATTGTGATAGAAAACCTTCTGCCTGTAATAATGTAGTCAGTACTTGCTGCCTTCTAGGAGCGACTACTGTGCTAACAGGTTCTGTTTCACTCACAGCCATAGGTAATTTATATCAGGTTACTTCATCTTCTGAGAGCAACTAGCAACCATGAAATGCTGTCATTGTTGTTGAAGGAAGAGGCTGGTGTTAAGAATTTATATGGGAAACTAGACAAGCAGAAGCCACAAGATGAAGAAACCAGCTACAAGCTTTGAGTGTGTTTGGGAACTTGCTTTTTAAAACTGTCTTCTAAGGTACTTTGGATCTGAATCTGCTGTCATTTTTACTTGTGTAAATGACAAGTAACTGTGAAAAAAAGTAAAACTGGCACAAGATTAGTATTAGGCCATTCAGCTCAACATCACAGTAGAGGAAGATATACCTGGCACTAATGTAAGAAATCATATTGAAGGGGTGGGAAGACCAAAGCTTTGTATGGGAAGGGCAGAAACTAGTGATTTTCCTTCTGGAAAACTCCACCAGGTGCTGTTGGTGTCTCAGATCACAGGCTGCTTCTGTCAGAGTTCAGGTTTCATGTTTCTAATGCATGAAATGATTCTTTCAGCCCTTTGGGAATAATTTGGTGTATGGCTACATAGTGGTAATTGGGGAGCAGTTTGATGCACTGCTAAAATGCACAGAGGACAAAATGCCAAATGAAGTGTGAGAGGAGGTGAGGTGTGAACTCGCTGAAGTTGCAAAGAATATTATTGGGATGAAAACACAGCAGAGGTGAGTAAAGCAGGACTCCAAAGAAGCATTCCAGCATGTGAAGAATTACAGAGACCTCCAGATGAAAATGTCCTTTGCCAAATTTATGAGGATGAAACACGTGGAAGAAGGCGGCCTGTGCAAAGGAGAAAGACGACTAGAACAAGATAGCTAGGAAGAAGAAGCCCAACTGCTTTTGAGCTCCTTTTAAGGTATCTACATAATGCCATCAAGCTGAGCAGCAATTGCACCTTTGTAGCAATAGATAAAATCAAGAAAAAGTGGAAGGCAAATATAAGAAATTGTGCCTTAAGCAGAACTTCACTAATATTCCCCTGTGAGTAGGAAATCTAAGTTTAGCACCATCTGATTCTGTAGTATCCTGAGAACTCTGATGCTGCAAGGAAATGCAAAAAGCAATGCCAGGCAATAGACAAGAGATCCAAAGGAGAGTTGGTGGTTCAGAACGATCTTGAGCATTTTAGACTGTAAACAGTATACTTCCACTGGACGCTGTTGGAGCTGTGTTTGATTGGAGATGGTGAGCTGGAGGAAAGACAAGCAAGGGTAGAACCTGTGTCATGGAGCTTGAGATCAGACTGTGATGGAGCGATGGTGACTGAAAAGTCGAGGACAGCAGTCCAGTCACTGGCTGCGCCTTGCTGTGTGACTAAGGTTTCTGTCTGAAGCATGGTAGGAAACATCTCTTTTTCACCACTTTTCTCATTTAACTTAACATAGACTGAAAACACACAGCCATTTCTTCCTGCAGAAAGTTGGAATTTGAATACAACGCTTTAGGAGAAGGAGAGATCACAGAGGAGGAAGAAAGATTTTCCTAGCACATGCACAGGTTTCTGTTGCTAAAATTGAATGAGATTTGCTTAAAAATTGGGGTCAGACCTTGCAAAACTGTTGCTTTGTTTCTCTCCCAGCTTTCTTAATTCAGTATGCACTGTATGGGCACTGGACTGGAAAAGGGCTTTCCTTCAAATTTGTAGACTATTTTGTTTTGTCTCTCTGCTATGAGGTGAAAGTTGTTAGCAACATCCTTGTGAGGTGAGGAAGAGGCACGTATGTAAAGCCTGCCCACACAAAAACACAAGTCCCTTCCACCTGGCAGCCCTGTTGTGGCCCCCTGTCACTGGCTGAAAGCAGAGCCTGCCTCCTGCACCCGTTGTGGGGAACCTGAAAGCCAGGTGGTGCTGGGAGCAAATTGTACTAGGGAGAGGTGATGAGACATAGGGTAGCAAGATATTTCAGAGGGCAGAGGAGCTTTGAAATGGAGCTTTTGACATTGGAAAGAGCTGCTGTGTGTAATGTCATGGGGCCTTAAGAAAGAAAACTGTTCCCTTGGGATGAAGAGATTTATTACAGTGTGTTTAGCATCCCTGCAAGTAGAGAAGGAAGATGCACATTAGCAGCTGGTAGGAGGCCTTTGCTGCACTTCTGCTCCAAGGAAGCGGAGAAGGCAGGAATGATGCATTGCTGTGAGGTGAGACAGGAGTGGAGTCCTGTGCATTGGCTGGGGCAAGTTAGAGCAACGCTAGCTTGGCATGGAAGAAGGAAAAACTCAAATGACCTTTTTCATTGTAATAGAGATATTACAGAATATCCCTGTGAGAAAAAGCTCACAGTCAGTGAGCTGGAAAAAGGGGGGACTGGGGACCACCAGCCAATTTTAAAATTTTTTCTGACCTGTTCTACTGGCTGCTGCTGGCTATTAATGTGGTTTCAAGTCTTTGTGCTGTGTTGCAGGATTACAGGGTGCTTACCTGTTGCCTCCTTGTTGCCTCTTGGTAGTGTGGTGGAGGAGACAGTTTCACTTTCTCCCAACTTTTATTTTTATCTGAAGTCCTTTCTGCTAAGTGGGAGGGAGGGAACAGAGAACAGCACATGGCAACACTCTTGTGTTTGAGAAGTTCATGGGCTGATGGCATTGCTTTGGAGTTTGTGTTCTGGTGGAACACTTGTGCAGTGCTTGCTCTAGCAGGTATACATAGAGATGGGGAAGAAAAGGAAGGTTTGGTGTTTTACTTGTTTTTGAGGAATAATTCCATAGAATCATTAAGGTTGGAAAAGACCTCTGAGATCGTCTAGTCCAACTGTCAACCCAACACCACCATGCCTGCTAGACCATGTCTTGAAGTGCCACATCTACATGTTTTTTGGACACCTCCAGGGATGGGGACTCCACCACCTCCCTGGGCTGCCTGGTCCAATGCTTGACCACTCTTTCAGTAAAGACATTTTTCCTAATATCCAATTTAAACCACCCCTGGTGCAACCTAAGGCCATTTCCTCTCATCCTATCACTAGTTACTTGGCATTGATATTACATATAAATACTTTATATGCCAATGAACATATGGAGAATATCATGGTGTCTATCTTCTACTTCTTGGTGTAAATGGATTTGCTATTTCACTTACGTGCCTTATGCATGCACCATTTACACACCACTTGTGTGTGTCTATCTGTACTAAAGCAAGCTAAGATATCTCCCATGAAGTTCCATCTTGGTTGCAGGAGGTGCTTCTTGCTGAACTGAGTCTCAGAGCACCTCCTTAGCCTGAGGAGGGTGCTTTTAGGACTCCTCCTGTGAAGGTAGTACATAAAACAACCTAACAGGAGTGTGAACTTGCTGAATGAACATATTAAATCCCTGAGAGAATTCCTGATTCCAGTGGGAGATGTAGATTTGGGACTGGGGTTATGGAGCCAACATTTATTTAAAATGTCATCAAGACTGAAAGGTATTTTGTGGAGGTGGCTTGAACAGCATTCGCTCTGAGGAGCTACGATTTCAATGGACAGGGAGCAACATAGTTGTGGATGGGAAATTAGTTTTAGAAAAGCCAGTCCATGATGTTGCTTAAACAAAGTCGTTGCCTGTGAAAGATCTTCACAGGAATAGGAGGTAGAAGGTGAACCATGTTTCCACACAGTGACGCTGAACCTCTGTCAGATGTGTCCTTTCCCTGATGTGCATTCTGACATTTCCTTATCACTTGGGGAGCAAGGACGCATCTTTTGCCTCCAGCAGCTGAGTTGCTGGGATGGAGTTAATATTGTTTTGTGGCCAAAAGGGCCTGTTAGCCTCCAGGATACACCAAACAGCAGCACTCAGAAAAATTAGCAGCAGTAAAAGTACATTATACAATTCATCAATCTTTTGTTTTTAACACAGAAGCAATGCTACACTTGGGGCACATGGGTTACACCAGGGTCAGCACTTTCATTAGGAGATCCCTGGTCCCCCACCCTCAGCCCACCACCTGTCCCCAGGGATGCAGCAGAATTGCTTCCAGCAGTAGGTGCAGGCAGCTGCCTGGCATGGGTAAGTGAGGCTGGGAGCAGCCTCACAGTTCTAGGCAGCGTGAAAAATCAGAGGCAGTTAGGTACGAGTAAAAATATTATAAGTTTCCCTGGTGTCAGCACAGGCCAGTTCTGATTTTAAAAATGAAATATGGCAGCTAATTAATCTAGATCATAGCTTAATCGCCTGTGGTGGGTTTTAAAAAAAACATTTTTGTGTGAATTTAGCACTCATGAAAGTGAGAGGCTGAGATTACTGCACAGACCAAAGCACAGCATGGATAAGCTGTCTCCTCCTGGCTCTGTTCATGCTCCTTCGTGGTGGCCTGCAGTAGCCACTGCTATTACCTCTGGAGCTTGCCTTTCATACCCTCCTCTGCAGCAGCATCCACACACCTGGTGTGACACATGCTTTCCCAGAGCCTCTGCTGCTCCTTTCGGGAGCAGTCACAGAGGTTTGGAGGCACAGAGCAGCATATTTGCAGGTTCACCCCAGGACGACATGGGGAATGCCTCTTCCTAGGGCCCAGGCTGTGGTGTGCTACCTGCTGTTAGAGGTGCAGTGAAACACTTTACTACACTGGAAAGTGTGTTGTGAACAGGAAAAGGAAAGGTATCAGCAGAGAAGGCACCAAGGCAGCAATCAGAAAGCTGAGAAGATAAAAGGTTTGCTACCTCTATTCTTTCCCCAGACCAGCAGCAGGCCAGCACTGGGGAAAAGAAAAACAATCTGGTCAATTTTATAGACTGTGAGTGCATTTATGTTTCGTAAAGATTTTGAAAAGATAGAGCATGAGTCCTTCGTTGCACATCTCACCCATCATTAGTGAGTTGCTTTCTGCCAGTGTTTTCAGTAGATGTAGGTCTTGCAGAGGGATGTGTCACAGGCACTAGCTGTGAGACAATGTCAGCCAGTTGGTTGACTGAAGTGAGGGATGGCATGGGGGAAGGCAGGTGCGTGTTTGAAAGATGGGCAAAACGGATGGACCAAGCTGAGTGCATGTGATGGATCACAGAAAGGGCCAGGACAACGTGAGAAGAGACTGTCTATTAAATTTTGTGGAATGGCTTTAAAATAATCCATCAGCAAAGTGACGGCTTTCTACTCTGTTCAATAAACTCTTTTAGTAGGAGTCTCTATGGTTAGGAGCAAACCATTTACTTTCTCCTTCCTCTTTCATGCATGTGTATGCTAAATTTTGGTCCTGATGGTTCTTACAGGTTAGCAAAGCTGAGCAGGAGGCAAGCAAGCAAATGTGGAAGGCAGGGCAAGAGCTGGTGTTGCTGATGAAAAATTCTTTGCTCTGAGAGCTGGCATCTCAACCTGGCACCAGGGTTGTGTCTGTGCCCCTGGCACCCATCATGGCATTGCAGTATTGGTTATTTGGTGGATACCAACGTTCTGATTAAACTTCAGCTCAGATATTTATATTGCTCCTTGTTTTCCATTATAGTTTCAGTAGGACGGACAATTCTTTTTTTGCTTCTTGAAATCTGGCTGTACGCTGCAGAAGAGCTGCTATGCTAGGCTTCAGAGATGGGATGAGTGAAATGATCCCTTAATGTGCATACAATTTTGAGTAGCTGTTTGAAGTCCTTGTGGTTGAAAGTTGCTGCATGTTGCTTCTTATTCACCATAAATCAACATTTTTAAATATATTTTTTACAGTGACCTGAGTGGATAAAAAAGGAACTCTTCCATTTTGTGAGGTAATAACTGTATCCTAGGTGAAATAAAATACAAAGCCAAAGCTTTAAACAAAAATGGGTTGTTAATATTAATAAAACACAATAGTACTGCTTTATATCTGTAACCTTCAGTGATTATACTGACCTATGTAGGAGCAAATACTTGGTGCTTAATTTGAATAAAAACATTATTTCTTATTTTGTCATTTAGATGAATTGGGAAGATGAAGCAGTCATGTTTACTGAGGGTGTGGGAATAGCGAGGCCAGAGGGCAATAGAGATCTGAAGAATATGGTTCCCATTCAGTCAGTGTTATGACCAGCAAAGAAAGTTCTGTCTCAGCATAGCAGCTGGGGAGCAGACGTGATTTTCAACTTGAAAACACAGTATTAATGGGTTGTATTTTGTTGTGCAATATTTGATCCATGAGGGCCCTGTGGCCAGGAGCCCGTAAAGCAATTTGAAAAATGTAAGGTATGTGTAACAAGGTGAGAACTCAGAGAAGAGGAAAAGAATTCACAGCAATGCAGAATAGGTTGTAGTGAAAAAGAGGGAGAGTTGCACACGTCAAAAGGCACTTTAGAATGATTTGGGATGTGCATATGTCCTCTAAGTCAGAAGCAAGGAGAAGTTGGTTTGTCCTCTTCAATTTACCTTCCTTATTATGCAGCACATATCCCCACAGCATCTCAAATCTTGCTGTTTTGTCTGAGAAAGAATAACATATACATGAGTTTTTGGAATACCTGTGATTTGTTCTTGCAAAACAGGGCTCTGAGAACCCTGTAGGTACACAATTAACTGTTTCATTTTAATTCAGCCCTGTGGGAAGGGGTCAGGATCTCTCACTCTGTCTCTTTGAAATTGCTTTGTAAACGAGGTGGTGGTTAGCATCTACTGAGCATCTGCCATCATGGCGTAGTGAATAATCACCCAATCCTGCTCTGGGTTAGAAGAGAAGAGAGAAAACATACAGGGCTAAGTACCAATGATTAGTTAGCTTTACTGCAGCCTGGGGATGCATATGGACTAGGCAGGATTTATTTGACTTTCCCAGTTTTAACTTCCATGATTCTCCATGAGCTAGTCAAGACAAGGCAACCAGCCATCTTGGAGGGAAAAGAATGGAGCTGGTACCTCCTTTTTCTCTTTCTTACTTTTTGTGGAAAATCTCCCCTTTTTGTATTCCTTCCTTTGCAATTTTGGGTCACGGAAAGATGAGAGCATCCCTGAAGATGGCAGCACAGACTCCCCAAACCCTAGCTGCAGTGCTCACAGAGTGCAGGGTTAATGCTTTCTGGCCTGGCAGAGGGAACCCTTCTCTGTTTTCATCTTTCTCCTGCAGACACTCAAGTGGTTGTTTCTCCTGTCCAGGACTTCCTTCTGCTGTCTGATTCCTGTTCCCAGTGAGTGGGGATTATCTGTAGGACTTTTT